>BQNB010011879.1:23948-65544 GCA_026074375.1 Tanacetum coccineum | reverse complement strand
TGTTTAACACTTGTCAACATGTAAATGGAGTAGACCTTGTAATGGTAAGGTCGACCTTCGGTCGGTCGTCCCATGTGGAGGTCGGTCGTCCTATTACCTCGACCGAACTAGACTAGCCCCCCCCCCCCCCCACCCCAACCTTTGCAATTGTTTGGGTCATGAAGAAGACCGAGTAAATGAAGCCGTTTCCTGTAAAAAAAATTGTATCCCTTTATTTTCTATAAAACTCAACATGTTTTTTTCTATTTTCACACATATACAATTTTTATCAAAAACATACACTACAAACAATATGTCTCAAATTAATTTCGAGTGTTTATTTTTCGATGATACGGATGATGAAACGGAAGGGAATAGTTTACTCTCTGATTTTTTAATAGACGTTGTTTTGGTTATTCAAGCATCTACTCCTACAATCCAAAAATACCAACGAAGCTATATGCCTAGAGATCGTTACGGTGCTCATGACCATCTAGTGCTAGCTTACTTTGCTAAAAAACTATTTTAGAACGCCTATTTATTTCCCGATTCCGAATGAACCGATTGCTGTTCACCCGCACCGCAAACCCCGAAACTGCAAAAACCCCAAAAAACCGCACTACTGCAAAAACCGGTCGATCGAATTTAAGAAAAAAGAAAAACCGCAAATGCGGTGCGGTTGCGGTTTTACCCGTAAAACTGCACCACAAAACCCTCACCGACCCGCATATTGATTATTTTAAATCGAAAAACGACACATTGATTATTTTATGTGTGTTATAAGGCTTCTAGTGCATATTATCAATAATATTCTAAGTGATGTGTGTGTGTACATTAAATATATGCATTGTTATAATCGAAAAAACCAACATTGTAAACAAAAAACCGCAAAAAACCCACATTAATTATATAAATTATAAGTGATGGTGCGGTGCGGTTAATACCCGCACAACCCGCAAAACCGCAATAAAACCCGCAAAACCGAAACCGCAAAAACCGCGCGGTTGCGGATTCTCACTTTTTAAAAACCGCAATTGCGGATGCGGTGTGGTTTTTGCCAAAAACCGCACCGATCCGCACCATGCTCACCCCTAGTTTAGCCAGTGCAGCTTCATGGGCTGGTTAGTACGGTAATCCAGTTGGTCTTGGTGAATAGTTTGGGGTATATAGGCATCTGATGTCTTGTCATCATTAGCTATGTTTTGGCCCTTTTGAATGTTGGTTTCGGTCCGAGTAGCTTCTGTTCTAGCTGTTTCTTGTTATTTGCTTAATACATTTTTTTATTTGGTGCATATTTGGTTGCCATGTTAAGCGGTTCTAGTTTGACTGTTCGAGTAATCAGCGCAGTGGCAATCTTGTTTCTGGGATCTGCAGTTTTACTTGGGGGTTTCACACCCATATCTTAGTCGCCATTACTTGGGCTTACTAAAGTGATGATGAACTCAAAATTTTAAAAGTTTACGGGGGTTGTTTGGTTTAATTGGGTTGTTCTGGTCGGGTTCAGAGGCACAAGAATGTACCCCATATCCGAACAGAATTAGAGATCGGGTTCAGGTTGTTCGGATTGGTCATATTTGGATGTACTGACACATAATTTAAGATTTAACCAACCCCATATCCGAGTTTGCCAATTAAAAAGTCAACCGTATCTGGGTACAATGGTGTTACCCAACAAAGAAGCTTGGAAACCCGATTAATCTTTTCAGGTCGGTTTGGGTTACTTTCGACACCCCTGTGTTTATCAACTGAGCTTAGATTGACCAATATTGTTAGTCAATCATAAACTGCTTTGCTATAGCAAATCCCCTGAGCGATGCACTGATTGTAAAAGGTTTATGTTGACCTTAGTAGCCGATTTAGCAAACCTAGCTAGCATGTGCTCATATTCAACCTGAATGCATAGGTTAACAAAACTATCTATCGTGCGATTTAAATAAGGCCTAACAAAATTTTTACTCCTATAATTTGAGTTTCTAGAAATCTTAACATACTCTTTATCCAAGACTTGGTCATAGTTGAAAACTACGAAAACACCTAGCTGCACCTTAAAAAATAGATCAAGATATTTGAAGCTACACACATAAATGTGTGTTTAAAACATAACATAACTTTTTACATTTTGATTATTTGGGTATCAAATCAAGTATCTTTTGGGACTATTTTATAAAATCGAAAAAAAAAAAAAATTCAAAAAATTAGTTATCAAAGAGTGATCCTAGCTAGTGATGGTACGTACAACTAAAAAAAAAAAGTAAAAAAAGTAATATACATTCTCAAACAATAGGCCCAAAATAAAAAAGTCTTCGTTTGAAGACTCTATAACTCGAATAATATTGTAACACATAAGTCACATGAAAATGAGCCATAAGTCCCTTATCTAAACTCCATTTGTCACCATTAAACTTGAGTGAAAAATGTGGGTATATAGGCTTGACTATTTGTGTACATAAAAAATAAACACTTGGCCGCAATTCAGATGACAATTTTCAAATAACTTATGAATCTTAATGTATGGTTTGATGTTGTACCCATGATACGATCAATCATTAAAATAAAAAACACAAACGTGGGTGCTACATGTTTCGCCGCGTTGCTTTTAAGTTGCTAAATTTCAACAACGGGTGCCCATCAAGGACATAACCATAAAAGTCTCCTACAAGTGTACTGATAATTTATGATGCAAATTGTTGTTTCATTATTTAGGAAACAATAAAATAATAATGTATATTATTGTCGACACATTGATAACTGGCAATACTTACTAAGTATATTATAGTCTTATATAACTAATTACACGCCTAGCAACGGGTACCCTGATGGCACGCTAAGATAAGAAGGTCATCCGATACACGGAACTGCACAAATTCGAAAGTAGGCTACACAGAACTACAAAAAAAATAGTTGGCTACACATAACTACAAAAAGTGACAAGTTAGATACATTTCCGTGCAATTATCCCTTAACTAAACTAGTGGTTTTAGTTTTCGTTTTTTTTATCTTCATTGTTACCAAAAGAATGTTCGGCAAACAAAGCAACATGTTTCTATAGGGCATTGTAGCACATAACTCATATTTACAATGACTATAAGTTAATAATAATTTGCAAGATTTTAATCAAATGTTCATACCACTTTATGAGTATCAACTCTCAAAATATTACTCAAATTATATCATTCTGAAGAACAAAACTTTAGAAATAATCTATGCACAAAAATATCGTTAATGAAAAATATTACGGAGTATATTTTATACTCGTATATCTAGTAGCATGCAAAACTATTTTTAGAAGATACCATATCGTTTTAAAAAGTAATGATATATCATCCAAATAACAAGCCTGTAAATTTTGTGTATATTGTGTTTAAGGAAAGAGTATAGTTTTAACTTTTTAACATGCATCATCTTTTTGTATATATCACTTTCAAAGTTTGGTAAGCTAATAAATTCCAGCTGGCAACCTTCTATTACTATGCATTTCAATTCCCACCACCTTCTTAATCAATTTCATATATTTCCCTGTTTTAAGTTTTTTGCATTCACTTAAATTCTCTCAATATGCATTCATTTAGAGCCTTATTATAGTTACCAGATTTCAACTTATTCTAAGCACACATAACATCAAGGTATGCCATCTCTTCTTAATCATCTCTACTTTTTCTTGATTACTCTTTCATTAGTTCTTAATCATGTTGTTTAACTAAGTGTGCATTTACTTTTTATAATTGAAAACTGGTTGTGTTCTTTGATATGCAATTGCAAGATTTTATATCTTTTGTAAATCATACATCTAGAGGCTCGTGGAAAAGTTAGTAAATCATTAGATGGTTTATGAATTGAGCAACCATGCTGGGAAGATGTCTATGAAAAATTTCGTTTTCACATTCTTTATGTCATTCTTTATTTGATACGTCTGTCTAGATTGAGCTTTAAAAAGTTTATGCATAGTGAAAAAAAGTTTACAAGATCATAGTATGACATGCCACTTTATAAACTATGACATTCCTCTTTGTAAGCAATTAAACGTTTTACTATTGAAGATGGTCTTATCCATTGGATTTAATATGATCATCTATCAACAGTTAAGCATTTGTTTAAGCTTATTTGTGGGCTTGCGAACTTATTTGTTTTCAGCTTATGTTTCATAACCCCCATTTTTTTGTTTATTTTGGAACTTATGGGTTTATACAAGTTTACTACGGAGTATGTCATAACAAACTTCTATAAGCTTATAAGTTTCAAAATAAGCCGAAAAAGTTAAGCTTATGAAATATAAGCCGAAAACAAATAAGCTCGTAAGCCCACATATAAGTTTAAGCCAACACCCCTTAAGGTGTTCAGTTAAGCTAATTTGTGGGCCTATATATGAGCTTATTTTGATTTCGGCTTTTATTTCATAAGCCCAAAATTTTCAGCTTAGTTTGAGACTTAAGGGCTTATATAAGTTTATTATGATGTAATAAGCTTATGTAAGCCCATAAGTTTCAAAATAAGTTAAAGATAACTTGAGCTTATGAACTATGGATTTCTGCATGAAAACTGCCCATCAAAGATGTCAACATGACAACATATATTTTTTCTTAAGTTTAGTTGTATATAAATTATTATTATAAAGTATTCATGTTGAATGAGTCAAAAACGTTTAAACATTGTAATCTTTATAATATAGATGGCATGAGTCATTGACAACCAAAAGCCTTAAGAGATGGAAACCATAACTAATTAACATCCAAAAGTCAAATATAATTTCTTGATTACCTTGTCAAAGATTCATTACTAATGATAAATACTCCATCCGTCTTAATTTTATTGTCCACGTTTCTTTTTTGGGATATCCCAATTTAATTGTCCACTACTAAAAATAGATAGGAAAGTTTGATCAAGTTTACTATATTAGCTAAGGGTAAAATTGTAATTCTTTCAAAAAGTAAGAAAGAGAAAACAGTAATAAATGCACTTTTCTTAAACTGTGTGTTTTTTTGTCGTGGAACAATAATTTTGGGACGGAGGGAGTAGTTCGTATCAGTAAAAGTTAGTATCGTCAATACTCTTGCATTTCATGTTATTGATGATCATAATTAGTGTGAATCATTATTGCAAACAAGTGAAAAAAGATACTGAAACACACTTTTTAATTCTGTAAATGATGAATGTGTTAACCATGATCATAAAATTGTTTAATTAAATAATAAGGTACTTCGTATTAAACTATTGAGAATCTTGTAAGTATTTGAATACACGTTAGGTGACTTTTTCTACATTGGCTAAACCTTGCTGAACCAACAATAATTCTCAGAAAATGAAGGCCATGAGATGTTTCTCCTTCTCATCTTCCCACGGATATAAAAGCAACGACACTAGGACTACAAAGTCAACCCCGGTCCATTCCTCTCCTTCCATATCCGTTGGTCAAGATGAGATGAAAATAGGCTCTGGATTTACTTCACACGATGTCTCTGATGTCAGCACCGATTCCTCCACAAAGACTTCATTCACGAGTTTGACTCAAAGACCAAGTCGTAATAGTAATAATAATATCAGACAATTCACATTTTCTGAATTAAAAAGTGCCACAAGGAACTTTAGCCGAGCCCTCATGATTGGGGAAGGTGGTTTTGGATGCGTGTATCGGGCCATGCTGAAAACCACAGATGGTTCGGGTAAAAAGATAGATACTGCTGTTAAACAACTAGGCAGAAGGGGTTTACAGGTATTTTTTTTCTTCTTTCTTGTGTGTATTTAATCACATTATTATTTTTTATTTTGCGTTTTACGCATGATTCTTAAGTTCGTATTTTAACTTTTCTCAGGGACACAAGGAATGGATTACAGAAGTAAATGTTCTTGGATTTGTTGACCATCCGAACTTGGTCAAACTTGTTGGCTATTGCGCTGAAGACGATGAAAGAGGGATCCAACGTCTTCTCGTGTATGAATATATGCCAAATAGGAGTGTCCAGGATCATTTATCTAGTAAAGTTCAAACACCTCTTACATGGTCAACACGACTGAAAATTGCACAAGATGCTGCTCGAGGGTTAGCTTACCTCCATGAGGAAATGGAATTTCAGGTACACCTAAAAAATGAAGACAAACTACATAACATTAACATTATGGGATAAGTTGATTGATACTAGATGTATTAATAACACCGATTACATGAGACAGTTTGAGCACTTTATCTCAAACGGGTGATTGGAATAATCCTGGCAAGAAAGGAAAAGTCACCCGTAGTGAACTCCTAGTGCATAAAACCTTGTATTTAGTTGATAAAATGATCATTATCATGATAATATAGTTTTTGCAATCATATTAGCGAATTAGTTATTTGTAATTTGGTTTAACTAAAGAATAAAAAGTTTTTGTTGGTCAACTTGACCCGAATTCAAATTGACATATTATCAAACCAGCCTGAACCACTTTCTATCGCTCCTCTGATTATAACATTGTCTTCATCTGTTTTGGTGCAGATAATCTTTAGAGATTTCAAATCTTCAAACATTCTGTTGGACGAGAACTGGAACGCAAAGCTTTCAGATTTTGGATTGGCTAGGCTTGGTCCTTCAGAGGGGCTAAGTCATGTCTCAACAGCAGTATGTTACTTAATTGTCTGTTAAATTATTACAAATTAAACATAATACCCCTAATTTGGACTTATGTTTGAACTGGATATGTTTTATATAGGTAGTTGGAACAGTTGGATATGCAGCTCCAGAGTACATGCAAACAGGACGCCTCACGTACAAGAGTGATGTTTGGAGTTATGGAGTCTTCTTATATGAACTTATAACAGGTAGGAGACCGTTGGATCTCAACAGGCCAAAAAACGAGCAAAAGCTATTGGATTGGGTTAGACCACACATCTCTCAAGACTTGAAAAAATTCCAGCTGATTTTAGACCCTCGGCTCAATGGAAACTTTTCCCTCAAGTCCGCACAAAAGTTGGCTGCAGTGGCTAATAAATGTTTGCTTAAACAAGCAAGAATGAGGCCGAGAATGAGCCAAGTGTTGGAGATGGTTAACCAGATTGTGGAAGCCGATAAGATGGGCCTGGAAGAACCGTTGTCACAACTGAAGCCCATCATGACACCAAGGGATATTGGTTGTGATCAGAGATCGGTAAGAGAGGGGTTGAAGAGAAGGCTTGTTGATCCTATGTTTGGCGAGAATAAATGGTTACATTGTTTGACAGGGAATCCCAAGCTTGTGAGAACTAATTAAGTAAAGGAAATGTGAGTGTGGCTTATACATGAAAGCTTAAATTTCACAAATATAGACTACTTATAACTTTTGACTTCATATATATGATATATAACAGTACTGTTGTCAAATCTTCTGCAATACTACAATGTTATCGTATTTTGTCACGAGCTAACAACCTAACAAGTAAAGCTAGTTTTTTTTTTTTTTTTTTCTGGTGGATAAATTTAATGGAGTTAAGTGTAAGCAAAATCGATAAACACTTCGTTGCTTTTATACAATATATACACTTGAAATAGCATGCATAGTTATTCCATCTCTTTGGTCTTTAAAGAATCATTCGTTTACCTCTTAACTGCTAATCTGTTATGTTCCATCGTATTTCTTTTTTAATTTTATTTTAACCAAACCTTAATGTAGAGTTTCATGGAAAAAATTATTTTAATATTCTCAGAAAAAAAGTTTTTTTTAATACTAAACACTAGCTTATTTTATTCAAACCTCAATGATCACGTATATGTTAGTTTATGGACATAAATTAGTAGATGTGTGTTAGGATCGAACTCGAGATCACGGGATTGCACACAAATATTAAGACCCGTCGAACTAAAAGGGTATAAGGGGGGAGAGTGTCAATTGATGAAACTTAAGGAGATGTTGTATTATAACTTGGAGACCAAGTCATTAGGTTATATATACTCCCTAACTTTCATAAATAAAACGACATGATATAAGATATACAAACAAAAGGTCGCACGACATAAAACCTTAACTCTAATATCATACGGATGATACTGTGTGTGCATGAATCCATATATGCATGTCATATACATGCATGCATAGTCATATGTATGTTATCTATTTGCATGTAATACCATATTGTGTGCATGGATAATTTTGATGATCGACTGTTTATTCGTTTATGAAGATATGATCAACATAAAACAATATAAACTAGAACATCGTGTTCGGTTGTTTTATTCGTGAAGAAAGGACTAGCATCCTAACGTATCTCGGTGACGTGTAGTGTATGCACACCATAGAGGTTATCTACTTTGGTAACTTGGGCGGTTTTCGCGTTGTATTATTTATTATACACACGCGTATATAGAAGACGGTGTTAACGGTTACCTTTAAGCGGTGTATCGTTTCGTGCTAAAAGGTATACATCTTCTATCCTTGTTAATTAATGTGTTCTACATGTGATCTTTAATTCCGCTGCGTACTCGTGTTAATTAATTGGTTAATTAGATCGTAAAACCCAACAGTGGCATCACGAGCCATCGTGTAGAATCTTTAATTACAAGGAATAAAATTGGACAAAATTAGAGTTTCATAATTAATTTTAATGCCCCGTTGGGCGTTTTTTTGTTAAAAAGATTTGATCTTGAAGGTTAATAAAATTAATTAGACGAGATTTAGGTTGTATGCAATTTTATATAAAAACTTGATATATTAATTGTTAATTGTTTTAAGTTTTTGTTAATTGTTAATAAGGATCCATGATAAAATCATGCAAATTTATCATGGATTGATATTAGATATTATAATCTTGTTAATTGTTAAAAAGATTTGTTTTAAATATGATTAAGATACACATAATTTTAAATATTTTCTTAATTGGTAAGATCCTTGATTCATGAATTCGGGAAGACCCTTATTAGTGAATCAATGGGGCCTAAAAATAGTTAAAAAGTTTTATGTGCTATGTGGTATTTATTTATATAAGGCTTACGCAATCGATTGATTCGATGTATGTGGCCGGAGTTTTTAGGACGAAGGAGCCTTATATGAATAAATGCATGTTTTAATTATTAGATAATTAGGATCATATTTAATGTTTGCATGCCTTAATTGTTAAGTGTGTTTAAATAAATGTTATTTAGTTTAGTTGATGTTTATTGGTTTTAAGTTTTTGACTTGTGAGAAAATAAAAGGGTTTTTCAGGAAAAAAAAATAAAACATGTCTATGATTATCGAAATAAGATTTTTCATGACTATATATTGCAAAATCAAAAATGGATCCGGGACTTACGTCGAGTGAAAATCTTCCATGTTTTGACTAGCAATTTATAGTCATAATGTGTTTTAAATTAAGTTTTAATTTTTATCAATGACGTAATTTGCAAAAGTACTATTTAGTTGCAAGGATAAGGTTCGGGGAGACTCATCAAGACTTGGGTCTTGTAGATACCATTACCCTATAATACCTGACTACGTTGTAGTTTCCTTACCTAGTTACTATGTAGGATCGCGATGTCTAGGGTTTGAATGATTTTTAATCATTTTTTAATATTTTCCCGCGATAAAATATAAAATTTTTTAGATTTGAAACACGTTGAATCGTCAATTTTAAAGGTATCACTATTTATGTATAAGAATACAAGGGGGGTGAATTTAAAAATTTTTATGGCGATACGTAATAATAACTTAATGAGTAAAGTTTTTATTAAAATCAATGATACGAAGATGTATGCATGCTTCTTCGTACATATTTGACACGTCAAATGAAGTACCCTTTTTCAACTAAGTTTTTGCCATCCAATTTATAAAGACACTTGTAGACTGCTCTTTACCTATGTGTGAGACGCATGTAGTTTGCAATCACAAGGTAATTATACGCTTTTCTGTGAGACGGTGAGTGTTACATAATTATGTTTTAAAAAAAAAAAAATTGGACAACTTAGCGTTGGTGTGGTTAGACCCGTTAACACGTGGCATAGATGGGATGAAAACAATGCTTACTAGATAATATTGTAAATACAGTAAGTCCCTATGGTTTAGGAATTGCAAAAGTTGTGAATTATCAATCGTTGATTACCTTTTGAATACACCATCACTAGCAGATCAACTGATGTGGTGGGGGTATGTCAAGTTGGGTCCTAACCTTAGGAAATTAATAGTTTATTTATATAAACGTGGGTAGTTAATTTTCTTCAAGGAGTATTATCGAAAATACTAATTATTGAACTTTACTATGTTTGTAAATGGCACTACCTGTCTAAAACATAAACCATTCGGCTTTCAGGTCGATGTTTGAAATTTCTGGAAATAATTTCAATGACTGGTTTCGTCAATTTAAGATGGTCTTGAGAGTTGAAAGGAAATTGTTTGTCATTGAACAACCTATTTCTCTTGCTTCACCTACCGATTCTGAGTACTTGCGCAGTGGAATGCGGTATATGATTCATAATGAGGTGACTTGTCTTATGCTCGGAAGTATGACTCCTGAACTTTAAAGACAATTCGAAAAAAATCTCGCACTTATGAATGTTCAGGAGCTTAAATCCATGTTTGAGAAACAAGTTGGAGTGGAGTGGTTTGACCTGATCCAAACTTTCCATGCTTGCAAACAGGATGAGGGAAAACCAGTTGGCCCATATGTCATTAGATGAAGAATTATGTGGAACTGGAATGTCTTGATTATGTGCTCCCACAAGAGCTTAGTGTTGGTTTAATCTTGAATGGCCTCACTACAATAAGCATAACATGGGGAAGACAGTTGGTAAACTAATGCTATGTCATTGAGTATGAAAAAGGTTTACTAAGAAGGCTGAAACACCACAAGTAATGATGATTAAAGGTGGTAAAATCCAGAAATCCAATAAGAAATCGCTTAAATCTAAAGGTAAGGGTAAAGCTAATGGTAAGGGAAAGGATAAACAAGTTTATATCCCTAAGCCTAAAAAACCCTAAGCCTTTGCTAAAGAGCACCCAGCTAAGGATGACACCTGCCACCACTGCAAAGAGGTGGGTCATTGTAAGAGGAATTGTCCTGTTACCTTGCTGGAGTTGTTAGAAGATGAAGCAAGTTGCACTCAGTTCTTCAGATGTCTTCTTAATAGAATTATTTTCTTTCGTACCTAAAATACTGGGTGTTGTTTTTTTTTTTGACACTAGTTGTGGTACTATTATTTGTAACACAAAACAGGGATTTAGGATTGAAAAGAAGCTGAAACGAGGATCTCTTTACTTGTACGTGGGCAATGGTGTTCGTGCACAAGTAGAAGCAATCAGAAGTTTTGACTTAGTTTTACCTAATGGCCTTGTGATTTGTTTAGACAATTGTCATTATGCACCTACTATAACTAGAGGTGTAGTTTCAGTTTCTCGTTTGGTTGACAATGGATTTGTTCAATGTTTTACGGATTGTGGAATTTCAGTTTCAAAGAATGGTGTTCTTTATTTTAATGTTGTTCCTCGTAATGGTATTTATGAAATTGATATGCATGATCTTGTACCAAATGTTAATTCTATTTATAATGTTAGCAATAAAAGAGTCAAGCATAACTTGGATCCAACTTATCTATGGCACTGTCGTTCTTGCTCATTATAAGCAAGAAACGTATTAAACAGGACACAAGATGGGCTGTTAAAGTCAATAGATGATGAATCTTTTGATAAATGCGAATCTTGTTTATCTGGCAAGATGACAAAGAAACCTTTCCCTCATAGTAACGAAAGGGCAAAAGATCTTCTTGGAATAATACATATGAATGTATGTTGGTCCTACTAAGACATGTTGTAAGACAAGTGCTAGCTACTTCATTAATTCTAGATGATTATAGTCGTTATGGTTATGTTTATCTTCTTAAACATAAACTGAGGTCTTGAACGTTCAAAGTGTTTAAAAAATGAAGTTGAAAATCAACTGAAGTCGTGACCAGTAAGGCAATACGATCAGACGGGTGGCGAATACATTAGCCATGAGTAAAGATTATCTAAAAGCTAATGGAATTGTTCAACAGCTTACTCCTCCATACACACCACAACATAATGGAGTGTCTGAGAGGAGAAACCGTACTTTACTAGATATGGTGCGATCTATGATGAATCTTACAACTCTGCCTTTATCCTTTTGGGATTATGCTCTAGAGTCTGCAACACGCATTCTCAATATGGTTCCAACTAAGAAGGTAGATAAGACACCATATGAACTGTGGTATGGAAAAGTTCCAAACTTGTCTTACTTAAAGGTCTGGGGATGTGAGGCTCTTGTGAAGAGAGATACGCCTGACAAACTCGAACAAAGATCTGTTAAGTGTATCTTCATAGGATACCCAAGAAACGATGGGTTACTATTTCTATTTCCCACCTGAAAACAAAATTGTTGTTGCAAGATATGCTGAATTCTTTGAGAAGCGTCTCATAAGTCAAGAAATCAGTAGGAGGGCGGTAGATCTTGAAGAAATTCAAGAAGAAGAAGATACAACACCTTCTGAAATCACTAGCAACATTCCTCAAGAGGTGGAGGGTTTTGAACCACCACAAGAGGAAGTGATTCCGATTCGTAGGTCCGAAAGACCGCATCGAGCTCCAAACCGCTTATGTCTAAATGTAGAGGTGGAGGAGCATAGTCTAGGGGATCTTAATGAACCCGCTAGCTATAAAGCCGCAATGTTGGATTCAGAATCTAATAAGTGGATTGATGCTATGAATGCGGAAATACAATCCATGATGGACAATATGGTATGGGTCCTGGTCGACCTTCCTCCTGGTTGTAAGACCGTTGGGAGCAGGTGGCTTTTTAAGAAAAAGACTGACATGGATGGTATTGTACACGTCTATAAAGCTCGTCTTGTAGCAAAGGGTTACACTCAACTCTACGGGGTTGATTATGAAGAAACGTTCTCACCTGTCGCTGACATTAGAGCTATTAGAATTCTCATATCTATAGCAGCATACTATGATTATGAGATATGGCAAATGGATGTTAAAACAGCCTTCTTAAATGGTTACCTTGATGAAGACATCTATATGGTGCAACCTGAAGGTTTTGTTGATCCTAATCATCCCAGGAAAGTATGCAAGCTTCAAAGATCCATTTATGGTCTTAAGCAAGCATCAAGAAGCTGGAACAAAAGATTTGATGAGGAAATCAAAAGGTTTGGATTTACTCAAAATCTTGATGAGCCATGTGTATATCAAAAGGCTAGTGGGAGAAATGTTACATTCCTCATCTTGTATGTTGATGACATAATCATCATGGGAAATCACATTCCTAGTTTACAAAGTGTAAAGGATTATCTTGGAAAGTGTTTTGCCATGAAGGATTTGGGGGAAGCAGCATTTATTCTTGGAATCAAAATCTATAGGGATAGATCAAAGCGATTAATTGGACTTTGTCAAAATGCTTACATGGATAAGATCTTGAAGAGATATAAAATGGATAATTCCAAACGTGGTCATATCCCCATGCAAGAAAGACTTGACTTGAACAAATCACAAGGTGCTCAAACGCCTAAAGAGGTAAATCGCATGAAGAATGTACCTTATGCTTCGGCTGTAGGGTCCATCATGTATGCGGTTAGGTGCACTAGACCTGATGTTGCGTTCGCGCAAAATATGACAAGCCGATTTCAACAGAATCCAGGTGAACCTCACTGGACTGCTGTGAAAAACATTCTTAAGTATTTAAGAAATACTAAAGATATGTTCTTGGTTTATGGTGGAAATCCTAGCACAGAACTTAGAGTTGAATGCTATTGCGATGCTGGATTCGAGACTGATAGAGATGACACTAAGTCTCAGACAGGATATGTTTTCGTTTTGAATGGAGGCGCAGTGGATTGGAAGAGCTCCAAGCAAAGTACCACTGCAATGTCTGCTACAGAATCTGAATACATAGCTGCGTCAGAAGCTGCCATGGAAGCTGTTTGGATTAGGAAATTTATCTCAGGGCTTGGTATTGTACCAACGATAAATGAACCTTTGAATATGTACTGCGACAATTCAGCTGCAGTTCATTATGCTAATGAACCGGGAGTTCAGAAAGGCGCCAGACACTATCAAAGACGATATCATTATGTTCGCGAGTGTGTTGAACTGGGCGAAATAAGGATACTTAAAGTTCACACAGATAACAATCTAGCTGATCCTTTTACAAAGGCTTTATCAAATAGGAAGCTTACTCAACATGCCAGGGGCATGGGGCTTCGTCCTGCTAGTAGTTTCATGTAGATCTGTGTTTTAGTATTTGGATAAGGGATGTAAAACATTTTATTTTATGATGATGATACTGTCGATTAACAATATGGGAATATTGTTAAACTAAGACAATTCTGAGTGATTGGTGATATTATAGATATGTGATATTACAGATATTAAGGATGAGTCCACCAAACTCACATGATATTCATAAGATGAATATTGGATTTCCCCGCCACAAGAATATCACTTTATGGATCGACGTCATCAAGTGAATCTTGTACGTGATTTTATTTACATAAATCCTTAGACTTGAGATGCAAGTAGGTTTAGCATATGTGGATATTCCTTCTTGATATAGTTTAAGTTGTCCTGAATAAGGTAACTAATAAGGGCTATGTCAGAATGGTTTATGCCACATGATGACTGGACACTTGTAGTCAATATAGAATTTGTTCCTTCAAATTGTTGAAGAAGATGCCACTGGGCCCCTCGTAGAAATAATCAGATGTGTGTATGGCCGTACCTGAAAACTCAAGAAGATATGTCTCATTGATTTTCAGTAATCTTGATTACTTCATATATGAGAAACAGAATCGTTAAATATGGAATGACATTGATCCATATCCAATTTAACAACGGTATCGGAAACAAAGGGATTGTA
This sequence comes from Tanacetum coccineum, assembly GCA_026074375.1. NCBI lineage: Eukaryota > Viridiplantae > Streptophyta > Magnoliopsida > Asterales > Asteraceae > Tanacetum > Tanacetum coccineum. Next base: position 50,777 of record BQNB010011879.1, on the reverse strand, counting down.
AATTCATAAATCATTTGTTCATGCCCTGTGAAACCACACTCGGATGTTTTTGGGAGCATTGGCGTGTTGCTAGACGCTTACCAATGTTATTATATTATTCATACATGTCCAAGTGGGAGCTGTTGGATTATGACCATATATGAATTAATATATGTCCGGAAATTATACGAGCCTAAGGGGACGCACACGTTTATATGTTAAATGACGAGTATATATATTAATGTAATATATTAAGTGTATAACAAACGATCGTTAAAAGTTAACGAGTATTAAATAATTAGTTAAACGTTTAATGGTTGAACGTGAGGGACTAATTATTAATAAACCAAAAACAAAAGGGTTCGGTTGCTTTTCTTTTATCCCTGTCGGCTAGAACAAGAAGTCCAACAAGGATTGGGATACTAGCTCTATAAATATGGGTTTAATCTTTTATTATGTGTGTGACAATTAAGATTGAAAACCCTAAACTTTTCCTTGTGCTTTTCCCTTTTGTCGACCGGTGTAAAGAAACCTTTCGGGTATTTGGTTTTGTTTTCCTATCGAACCAAAACAAACGAACACCTTTAGGTTTCATTTTGTATTCGATCATCACCACTTGGTGATTATTTGTTTGCTCGTTGATTGATTCAAGAGAACAAGAAGATCGTTTGTTTATCCACTACTAGTACTAGCATACCTCGTCGTTTGCTAAGAACGTATAGTGTGTGGAAGCTTAGAGGAATCATACTTTGATTCTTGGTGGTTTCGCGTGGTATTATACACACGCGTATATAGAAGACGGTGTTTACGGTTACCTTTAAACGGTGTATCGTTTCGTGCTAAAAGGTACACTTATTCTATTCTTGTTAATTAATGTATTCTACATGTTATCTTTATTCCACTACGTACTCGTGTTAATTAATATGGTTAATTAAATTGTAAAACCTAACAAATACTATGTTGTGAACAATATAGTCTGGAAGCATTGAAATCTGGTCCATTGTATCTATCGTGTTCTCCTCCATCTTCTTTTTTGACCCTAATGAAAGTGAATCCCATGAATCAAACTACTCAACAAGTAATGAAAAAAACTACATAGGATGAGTTCGAGGTTGAGGGTTTTGGGTCGGTCTTGGGTTATGGGTTTTGGGGTTTTGGGTCGGTATAATCAAATTACGTCATAAGATGAGTTCGAGGTTGAGGGTTTTGGGTCGATGTTGGGTTATGGGTTGATTGATTTTGTTAGGTTGTGGGTGGTGGGGATGTTGTGGGTGATGGGGCTCGTTGTTGTTGGGTCGTGGGTTGAGAGAGGGGTGAGGGAGGAGTTTGTGGTTCGGCTGGAATTTGTTGGGTTTGTTGTTGGATCGAGTTTTGTTGGGTTTGTTGTTGGACCAAGTTTTTTTGGGTTGGTATTTGGGCCGAATATAGTGATGTAGTAGGAGGGGGTTGGGCTAAGATTGAATAATGTGGTGGGTAGTAAGTGAGGGATTAGGTTCGTGGAAAGTGTAGGATGGTGGTTGAGCATGTGTAACATTACCATATGGAAACTGAAGTTAATCAAAGGTAACGTGACGGGAGAGGATACTTTTATTGGTGAAAAGGTCAAAATATGGATATAGGATATCCTAAAAAGATACAAGGAGTGGCCCGAGGTGCAAGCTTATATGGGGAATAAAGATGTGGATAACAAAGACAAACAAAAATATGTAAGCGAGAATAATCTGGTTTTTTGTTGAATAACTTATATGGTATATCATTTTTGATAGCAGATGAGGGAAGTAGGTCTAGTAAATATGCCGCTATGTGTAGAGCCTCGACCCAAAATGATGGTGGAAGATAGGCTTGGAAAAGAAGTGTGCGGATAGCATTGTTAATGGTTCGGATCATCGTTTCCAATTTCCTATTTTGTTGAGAGGTTTTGGGGTACGAGAACTGTATTTGAATGCCATTTTGGGCAAATAATTTGAGTAAGTTGATGTTCTCAAACTCACCCCCGTGATCACATTGAAAAGCCGAAATATCACTTTTAAATTGATTATTTACATATGACCAAAAATGTAAGAATTTTTGAAACATTTCAGATTTAGTGCGTAAAGGATAAATCTATAAATAATAAGAGTAATGATCAAGAAATAACACATAATATCTAAAACCACCAGAATTGACAATGGGAGAAGTCCAAATATCATAATGAACAATCTCAAAAGGACGAGAAACAATAGGACCTGAACTAGAAAATGGAAGCCGCACATGTTTTCCAAGCTGGCACGCGTGACAAACATGTGGGGACTTTTCTTTATTACAAGAAATGAATTGACGAGAAACTAGAGAACGTAGCACTTCTTCTCCGGGTGCCCGAGGCGTTGGTGCCGCGTAGTAGTAATGACAGATAAAAAAGCATGAGGAATAGGAGAAGGTTGGGTGACAGGGTAGAGATCTCCTAAGCTATCACATCTCAGGAGGATTTGACGGGTCACGAAATCCTTCACATAGAAACCAAATGCATCAAATTCAACAGTACAATTGTTATCTCTAGTGAACCGACGAACAAAAAAAAGTTTTTTTATGATATTAGGGGTGGCGAGAACATTATGTAAGTATAAAGGACGATTGAGTGTAGGTAAGATATTATGGCCGGTGTTGGTAACAGGTATAGATTTACCATCACCAACACAAACAGATGGATAACATGTATTATAAATAGTACTTAAATTACTTGAATGTACCTGTATCTATATTCCACGTCGGATCCGTATTCGGAAGCAATGTTCGTTGAGTCGCGAACACAGACGGAACCGGGCGCAAAATACCATCCCCTTTACGTCCATAGACTGAATTTATCATCTTGTTTAAACAATTGATACAACTTCACAACGACTAAAATTATTTTCAATGTTGACGATTTGAGGTCATAATATTCCTTAACAACTAAACCAATAAATATTATAAAATTTTGATGAGTAGATGGGGATGAAAAAGAAAACAAATAATCTTGAATGCTATAATTCTTTTGACGTCACCGCACTTTTAATGCTTCCAATGATGAAGAAAAGAAAATACAGATAATTAATGTTGTTGTAATACACAGCGGAAGAGAAAAAGTAGACAGAGCAAGGAAAAAAAATATTAGGGTTTTGGCTTTGATACCATATTGAATTGATTGATTGCATGATTATCCTTGACTCATGAGTACAATTTATATTCTTTTGAGGAACATTTAGAACTCAAAACACAAGTGGGCTAACCCTATCAATAAATATGAAAAGCCCATACGCTTATACAAACTACAGTCTAACAAATATCCATCATTTGCAAGCCTTTTTCAAGAACAAAATCAAGACATGTTAAAAAACTTCTATTTCTTCAAAATTTATTATTTCTGCAGATATGTTGAATGTGTTTGCATGCAGAATCTAGACACATAATATGCTACATTTTTATAAAACTTCTCCATGAGATACTCATTATCATACTTTTTAGAAAATGATAACACCAGGACCCGTATTTGTGGGAATACAAAAATAAGAAGCAGTTACAGCAAACCATTCCTTAGACAACATACTCACTCGAACACGAGATTTTGGATCATCCAGAAGATAATACTATGTTGTGAACAATATAGTCTGGAAGCATTGAAATCTGGTCCATTGTATCTATCGTGTTCTCCTCCATCTTCTTTTTTGACCCTAATGAAAGTGAATCCCATGAATCAAACTACTGAACAAGTAACGAAAAAAACTACATAATCGCTTAAAGCTTTTAATGTAAAAGTTGAACATTATGTCAAAAGTCATCATAAACATTCATACACCGAAAAATCTTTATACATATATACATATATGGGACAAGTCATGACACTAGGACATGATGTCATAATGCCATGTCACAACGCCAAGTCACAATACCATGTCAGCATCTTGCCTTGTCAGCTGTCCATGTTATTTAAAAAACGTTCATGCAAAGATTCGAACTCAGGTCACCATGAACACAAACACGACTCCAACCATTATGCTATCCCACAACTTTGTTATTAAACCTTCTTCCCAAAAACACTACCTTTCCTAAACAACATTACAACCGGATCTATTTCCCTTATAAAATCAAAACAGATAATCACACTAAACTGGATCCATTTTCCCTCATCTCTAAACCTAACAAATCTTTGTTAATAATCACGAAAACTATTCACACAATTAAAGTTAGGAGCCTTTCCTAATTTACATCACATATTCAAAAACCCCATAACCGTGTTAATTTTTGACGTGATTTGATTTTTGAAACGTATAATCGTCAACAAATCAGGCTTGACTTTTTTTTTTGAAATGATTTGATTCTCTGCCATGTTTGAATTAAAACTGTGTAACTCATTTCCTAATCTAAAGATCCATTTGACTTCAAACATCACACAAATTCAAATCAAAAGCATAGATGTTTTATAAAAAAACACAGTAATCATAAGCATCAATAACCACCAATCTTCATCTTCATCAAACCAACCGATCTTATAAATACAGTTGAATCTACGATCTTTATCCAGGTTTGTTTGATTTCAAATTTGTTTTTTTAAATTTCTTGGATAATAAATTTTGTAATTTAATTTTGAAATCAAATCAAATTAACCATTCGATTTCTTAGTGTGTTTTTGTTTTTGTTTTTACTTTAGGTTGTTTAATCATGAATCCCATGTGAGAGTTTCTGCACCACAGTTTTGTTTGTAGAATTTAAAGCTTTCTCATGACTTCAATTGTTGTATGCTATATATCATTTTATACAACCTGAAACCTCTTTTTTCATTGCGTTGCAGCTAACCTAAGATGACAATCAAGCTTTGAAGCCCTACGGTCAACAACAAGGTACTAATATAGTGAGTAACTGTTTAAGTATAGGTTTCAGAAAAATTGATAACATAGTTTATAGTCTCCAACTTACGGTTGATTTCAAAGGCATATTGATAGTACGTACATAAATAACGATTGACGAGAGACAATGCGCATCTCTTAATGGTGCATGTTTCACAACACCAGAGATGAATAAGAAAGAAATTCTGGATTGTACGATAGGAAATGGGAACAGAAAATGGTTGATGTATTCACATTATTACTATACTATAATGTTTCACTTTTATATATTTTTTTATGCATCCTTAATCAATATATGCATCTCTCAGTCCCGTTTTTCCTTTTTTCACTTTAAGAATTGAGCATAAGTTTCTTATGGGAAGTTGTTTTTATCAACATTTCTAATATCCATAAATCCGTTGTTTATATGAACACGTTATTTATTTTTTCTCAATTATTTTGTTTTAAGATATGTGTCATTATTCATTATTCATTTACGTCTAGTTAAGACATGTGCTAACTTCATAGTGCTCGTGATCTCACTTTAAGATGGTCCTTGACTGATTAAAAGTTGGATAAGATCTAACTGAACTTGGTTTGTCATTGCAGGTCCACAGTCACAAACACCCTCTACACTTGAAAGACATGCACCATCATAGGAGTATGTCGAAAAAGAATGCACAGGAAAGAGGTATTGTTTTTTTTATTCAGTTATCAATGTTTAAGTGTTTTTCATGTATTCATGTGATCTAATATTAAATATTTAAATAAAAAAAAGGCGATAGTGTCGGATGATCACTGATTAATAATTTTTTTACTAAATATATATAATATAATAAATTACAAAATATATATTAGTAAACACAAAAAACTACAAATCAATGAAATAGCCAGGAGCAGTATAAATTATTCCCGGGTCGTTAATTCCCCAACGAGGCTGTTCTGGAAGATCGGTACAGTCGAAGATCTGAGTTTGAAGTAAGGAATTGATTTGAGAAGGTGAAAAAGTCAAATTAGATAATAACAAACTAAAACGTTTAAGAAAAACCTAAAAATTACGAAATTAAGCTGAAAAACGGGAGCACGAATCCCGAACAAAGGGGGAAAAACCTAAAATCTTTAAAAATAACCCTACGAAGAAATTTTCACTTCTAAACTACTCTACGGGACAAATAACGAAGAATGAAAAAGACTAGACCGAAAACGGAGTTCGTTTGACCCAAAAACGAGTCAACACAAAAAACGAACCCGGACCCGTTCTTTAAAAAATGAAAAGTTGTAAAAATGACCCTACGAAAATTTTTAAATTTTTCCTACAAACTATATGACAAAATAAAATTTTCTAAAAAAGAAAAATATTTTTTTGATAATTTTTGTATTTTTTATGAATTTTTAAAACTTTTAACTAAATTAAATTGTAAAAAATACTAAACTACTTCGAAAAATTCTGAAATTTTTACAAAAAATATTAGACACTATAACAATCCTAGGAAAAATAAGAAACAACAATTTGCTTAAGAAATAAGCCCCGAAATAAGCTTATACAACTTATAAGCTTATGAGCTCAAAAAGTGTATAAGATTGCAAACCCTTGGGACTATGACAGAAAAGTCCCATGGGCGCAGCGGTGAGGTGTGTGTAAAAGAGGGTTTGTATCGAGAGGTCTCGGGTTCGAGTCTTGCTCACCCGGACCTCTTGTCTTTCCCTCATCTTTTTTTTTCGAAAACTCAAAAAAGCAAAGTTGTTAAGCTCGTGGGGCTTAACAACTTTGTCAACTACGACTTTTTGTAAAAAGCCCTAAATAAGCTGGAAAATCAGCTTAAAGGATGACAGAATGCTTAAAGGGCTTAAAGGCTAAAATTTTAGCTAAGTCATTTGGCTGTTAGTGGACAATAAGCTAGGCTTAGAACGAAATAAGCTAAGGGGATCTAAACTAATCTAAATAAGCTAAGAAGGCTGAAAGCTTAAGGCTAAATAAGCTGTGAAGAGCTTATTATGACAGAAAAGCTAAACAAAGCTTAAAGGGCTAAAAAAACTTAACTTTTTGGACAAATAAGCTAGGAAAAAGGCAAATTAGCTTAATAACTAACTAATCTATCCAAATAAGCTACTAGGAGTCAATTGAGCTTATTAAATAAGCTCAATAAGACAGAAAAGAAAAATAAGCAATCCTTACACTAACTCTTAGCAAAACAGTTCAAAGGGCAAGTTTGAGCTTAAAAATAAGCCATCAAATAAGCTCTTTAAGGTTTGAAACTTAGAGGGCTTATACAATAGCTTATAAGCTCTTGAAATAAGCCAAGAAAGTGGGCTTAAATACTCTTAAAAGCTAAGAAAAAGGGGCTTAAAGTCTCCCCTTTGCACCAGGGGAGCTACCAAGTCAAAAGACAAAAAGATTTTGACAGCTTCTTAACACACACAAAACACACCTTTTTTTTACCTTAAACTCAAACTCCAAGTGCTTATAAATATAAGCACTTGTGGCCCTTTTTAAAAAGTCACAGTTTTGAAAATGGTTTTAAAAAGCTTTGAAAAACAATTTTGAACCTTAAAAACTTTTGAATCAGCTTTTAATAAGCTTAAAACTTAAGCTTAAATTCACTAAATGACCTCAACCCATACTTAAACCCTTTTTGACCCGTTTTAAATGTTATCCCAAACACACCCTTAATTTTTGAAATGGTCTTAAAAACTTATGAAAATTTACTTAAACTGAATTTTTTAAAACACCAACCCTACTTAAGCTATTTAAGACAGTAAAAGGACAAAAAGAAAAGCAAATAAGCACTTTGAAAATGAAAATAAGCTAGGGTCAGAAATGAGCTTTACTTGGCAGTTTTAACTAAAATGCATATAAATGAAATTAAAAGGCACATAAAAGCAAACCTAAGCATGAATTAACATTAATAAGCACAAAAACAGTGAAAATAAGCCAATTAAGCTTATTTGCTACAGTAAATAAGCAAAATTGGAAGAAATGTACCTTTGATCCTTTTCACAAAAAGGACCTTGTGAAGACCCAAATAAGCTCTAAATCTCCTACCCAGCTTATAATTAAGCTTAACTAAGCTTTACCCCAATAAGCCATCCAATTCAGCTCATTCTTCCTTGCTTTGCTCAACAGTACCTTTGCTCTTTTTTGTTTTTGAGTAGATGTTTTAGAAAACAGATTATAAACTAGCTTAAATGAGAACTTAAAAGATTTTAAGAAAACTTGATACTTAGAACACAAGTCAATAAACTTCACTGGATTTTCATTAAACAAGAAGTACAAATACAAAGAAACTTTTTAAAACTAATTATACTTGAAAAAAAACTTGTAAAACTGCTTAAAAACTAAACTTAAAACTACATAAAAACTCACTAAAAACTAACTGTTAGCCAAAATGGCTTTACAAAGCTTTTATAGGAAAAACGACTAGGTTCTTGTCCTTTTTCTTCTTTCACTTGTGTTTCTTGTGAGAGTGTAAAGAAAGCAAATCCTGTCCCTTGATTTTCCTTGAAGCCCAAGTCGATTGATCACAACCATAGATTGGGTTTTGTGTGGGTTTGGATTGCCAACATGGCAATCCATGTGAGGGTTGTGGGGTTTAAGGATTTGGATAGGTTTGGCTTGTTATGGAGGGTCAAACGAGGTTGAAAGAGACCTCTTGTGGGGTTAGGGGAATTGGCGGGAAATGGTTGGGACGATAAACAGTGTTTCAAACGTATAAGGGAAAGTTTGGGTTTTTGGCACATTTAACCCTTCATGGACATATATATCTTTGCGTCCATCGTCCTTGTTGTTAATTAACTTTGGGGACTTGGCAAAACAAGTCCCCAAGAGTTATATTACTCTTTGCACCCATAGTCCTTGGAGTATACAAGTTAGTGCTTTTGGCAGCTTTCACCCTTGTAGTTTATACTTCCATTAATGGCAGTTTTTCCCCTTATCTTTCTTTTCCTCTTTTCTTGTTTAAATAAAAGTTTAGGGTTTTAGCAATTTTAACCCTCAAACTTTTATTTCTTGACTTGTTGACTTTTTGGCTTCGGGGTTGACTTGGGTTGACTTTTGTTGACTTTGGCTTGGACTTTGACTTTGTCTTTTCCTTAGTTTCCCATTCCGAGTCCGGTTTTATTGATTTGGCTTCGTTTTTCATCCTTTTCTTAATTATCCGTTCCTGCACAATACAATTAGCAAAACAAGCGTGTATTTGGCATTTTAAGTCCGTTTTTGGTTATTTTAGCTCGTTTTTAAAGGTAAAAGGTATGTGTAATTAAACACATACCAATCACGGCAGCAAGAGCTACGTGTCGAGGGAACAATGACATTGTGACGTTCTAAATCTTCAAATTAAAGTCCCTTCATAAGAAAGTAAGTGTTTATTTAAGCATCTGAACAAATAACACACTTTCTTTAGAACATTATTTATCTGAATTTTTGTCTTTATAACACTATTATGTACTGAATTTTTTTTTTAACATAACTGCCTTGAATTGATAGCCAAATCATCAACCAAATAGCCCATTTTGGCAGCAAAATAGGAACCAAAAGTACCTGTAGTGATCTATATATTTTTTAAGATAGCTCATATAGTAATTAAAATTTGGTCCAACTGTGAAAATGATTAGGAGCTACATTCAGATATTGCGAGCACGTTTCCTGAGGGGTGGATCCAATATTTTTATTTATGTGTTTAGATTTAGCAATATGAGTTAATAAAGTTTAAGCAGGTACATTGGATTGACCACATTAATTTTACAAGCTTACTTATTCAATATTCGGGAACGAGACACTAAATAAGTTGCGAGTAGCACAAATGAAAAGATAACCAATATAGCATTTTGTAATTTAGGAAGATACATGTGATTGAAGCTAATTTTGATTGAAGACTCATTTTCGATGTGATTCGGAAACCGATTTACCTCTTTTTATCTTTGTTGCAGCAGGTTCATATGAATCACACAACACCGTTTCAAATATATGAGTGTAAGGTTATAAATGACTATAACGGCTCTTTGCTTTAGTGGTTCTATCCTGGTAAGTATGAAAACTTCATAATGGTTTTATGGTTATAAATATTTTGTTTTCAGTTTAATAGTTTGCAATTAGAGTTGAATACGATTGTTTTGTTTGCTTTTATGTTCTCTCATGTTGGAATTTTAGGTATTTGGGATTGCTTATCAAGACAAATCATCTGATTATCATTTGGTTAAATTAACTCATTTACATAACTACATTTATTATCAAGACATTTGAACTTACACAATAATATAAACCTCCTATCATTAATCTGATACAGATTTTTTTTGGAGTTACAAAGTTGCTCGAAAGTTTTAAGTTAATTTGAACTTACATTTAAGGAATGTGCATTTGAATCTTTGTGTTTGGCAGCAATCACTACAACAAAATGAATACTTCGGGTCGACTAAATCGACCCTAAAAAACAAAGAAAATCGACCCTGGGGTCTTAGGGTCGACAAAGTCGACCCAAATTTGGCGTTCCAAATATTACGACCCAAAAATTTTTGGGTCAACATATACCTTTGATACTTGGGTCGACATATGGGGGCCACCACTTTTTAGTGGGACTCTTTGACTCATTTTTGGGTCGACATACTTTTAAAGCTTTGGGTCGACAATGTCGACCCTTAGCGTTTCTATTTAATAAATCTTTTAAATAAATAATATATTAATTTATTTATTTACCCAATATATAATACATCTAAAATCCACGTGGGTAATCCACTAATTTTGGGTCGACATAACGGCAAATTTGCAAGTGCTTGCGGTACATATTCTTACATAAAATGAAAAGAAGTTCTAAATTTTTCCGAGGTGCTACATTTGGAAATGCTTGTTTAAATATGTTTACCGTCTTAAAAAACTAAGACGCACCAACAAATTACACATCAAAACTAAGTGCGCAGCAGCAAATTACAAATATATCAGTTAAACAAGAAGTTATAAAACCGCAAAACTACATCAACTAAAAGTACACAATAGGAAAAGTGAATGCGTCATGTTCAATCAGAGAACATAATTTTCCATGTCATAACTGGTTTATTCAATAAAATTTAGAAACCAAATCCAAAACAAAAATATCATACCCATAATGTCATTACATTAACACATGCATAACAGAAACAATGTATCAGACCTAACATTTAAATTAAACTTGTCCATAATAACAACGATAAAAGCAAAAGGATCCTAAGTGCGCAGTCTACATGCTGCTTAACCAAACTGAAATAATGTATCAAGCCTAACATTCAAACAACAAAACTTGAAATCACTTCATCATTTGCTTAACACGTGCCGTGATTTTTTTGAATGCATCATTCTCCAATCGCATCCTTTCTTTTAATGGTAATTTTTTGAATTCCTTGGTTTCGCGTTCAAACTCTCTCTTTACCTCGTTGCAGTCTGCAAGAAGTATCTTTGCAATGTACTTATTGCGCAGATCTTTTAATTCTTCAATTTGTTCCTCGCCCTCTTTACTGAAGCCACAACAGTCCACATCACCTTTTAAAGTTTCCATGTGGCACATCACGAAGACCCCGCAATCTACAAAGTTGTTCTTCGTATTGCATCCCATTGTCATCATCATAAAACTAGCTTTACTCATTTTATCATGTTTTGGATGATTCACATGCGACATATAATCTAAAAACTTAGCACCCTGTTACAAAGCAGGCCATACAAAACATTAAAAATTATTAACAAAATATGAAATTAATTTTATGCTGCTTGGTGTTTAAACAAACGTACCATTACTAGAGGTAATGTTCCATATCTCTCACGAACTTTGGTAACATTTGATACTATTTTATCAAATAGTTGAACTACACACTCTTTCACATTCATGCACATTAGGTTGAAATGCGTCCCTATAAGGACCGGAAAGAACACCTGTAACCATTAACCCGTAAGCGATACTTACCAGCTATTGAATTGTCTATTTTATGCATCATTTTCTATATCCCAGCTAAGCGATACTTACCAGTTCAACGCCGTCTAAGGTCTTATATAAGCTATTCTTCAAAACATCCTCCATGTTTTCGTTGAACTTCTCAGACGCCTTCACATATTCCCAGCCTCTCATATCATTTGTCTGTATTCATATTAAACTTGTCATTATAAAATGTTCCGCTAAACTATACTAATTTAACCAAATTACAAAGGCTATACAAACTAAAATTTTAATGTGACTTACCACCATAGCCGTGTGGCAGAAAAGTCTATTCACAGTGTAAGTATTTTTTTTCTTTTCTTTTTTCTGCCTCGTTTAAAACATGTGTGAACAAGTCAATTGCCCTACTTGCGATATCTACTCCTGGGTACAAGCTTTCCAGGATGCTCCTTGGTCCATCAACATGACTCATCTTGAACATAATATCACTGTCAACATACAATTGTTAAACACGCATCAATGCATTATTATATTAAGAGTCCATGTTAACGTAATGATACACGCAAACTTACGTTTCTGGTAACCTCGCACTAAACAAACAATTGGCTGTTCTCCTTTCATGCGATGATATGCCACATATCAACGCCACTTCCCTAACAACATAGGGGGAACATAGTACTTCAGGAAGTACTACACGCCGCCTAGGCCTACCATAAGGAATGTTTTCTAGCAATACATTAAGTGGTTTAGGTTGTGAAAATGCAGGTACCATTGCCTTGCTATCTAGCAATGCGTTGCTATATGTTCTTGCGTGGCTATCTGATCTAAACCTTGACATCTTGCTTTCCTTTTCACGCACACCTATTGTTTGGTCAGGCGTAAAGAACTCATCATCTTCTGTTGTTTCTTGTGACTCATAATATCTGATAGCATCCAACAAAGATTCGTCTTTTTCAATATTGTTCTCATCCTCTGCATCGCCTCCCACTTTCCCTTGAGTAGCAGGTGGTTGTGTCACATTGAGATCAATATCATCCATCTCATCAAAATTTAACCTTGTTGGAATCTGTTCAGCCTTATAATGCCATTCTTCCCATACTTTGTCTTGTAACTCTCCATATCCCGTAGGCGATCCATACACCTGAGTCATTGGAAATTGTTTTCCATCATTAACCGGTGTATGGAAGCTAAAGTTGGTCGGATCATCTTCTTCCTTTTCATCTGGGTTGTTTCTAGGTTGTTGACAGTACGTAGGGACTGCAAACAACTGATTCCTCAGTTCCTTTAGTTCTATAAAACCAGAATCCGTCAGGTTATTTTCCAAACCTTTATCCAGAACTTCATCAGCCATTTCCACAAGTTCACCCGCCTTCTTTAGAAACGCCGATACATACTTTTTCCTACCCTACATAACCAAAAATTTGTCTTTTGTTAGTATTACAGTTTTTGAATTTTTATCTGTTAGGGAATAAGTTCAATAAAATATAGCATGTTTAGTGTGGTAGATATCTGGTATAAATATATGTTGTTTGGAATAAGTCTTATGTTTTAAAAAGTAACTGTAATGTATCAGGTCATCATTATGAAATTAGTGATGCAAATGGGTAAAATCCCCCCCCAAAAAATGTTAATGTATCAGCTTAGCATAGTCAAAGTACTAAAGAAAATAGGTCAAAATGGTTATGCACATAAGTAAGCCAATAACATCAGCATATCATTGTCAAAGAACTCTTGCAAATTGCTTGCTTTTGAACAGGGGAACATGTATCCTGTTATTTGGTTATATCAGAACATTACTAAAATATAAACCAGTACCTCTAAGTCTTTTGACACACCCACACTATAATAATCTTCCTCCACGTCATCTTCTTCCAAAACTTGTTCTTCATCCCTTACTACATAATCATATACATTTCAACAGTAAGTTACGTTTTATCAAACAATATATAATTCATAGGATATATAATTGAAATAATCAACACTTACCCTCAAGTTCGGCTTCTTCACCAACATCTGTATCACCACCATCATCTATAGGGAACACGTTAACTTCAAACTTATTCAACATATCTGAAGAACAAATCTTGATAGGTATCTCGGAATGTGCATACAGAACCTGTGATACAAATTATCAATTAATTTTACCTACACGAAAAGGAAAACTGTATTTATTAACAAAATAAGATATACGCTAAATACTATAACATGCATCATACCAGTAGAAGAACTATAGGACCATTGTTAAAGCCACTTCGCTTCCATGATCTCTTAGTTTTTATTAGACACGCTATAATATATGTGCACGAGTCTAACTTAAGTATATCATCTTCACTATTTATACAATGTATAAACTTTAGATTCACGGTATTATTAAAGTTCAACTTCCCAACTGTTGAAAAAAACTAACATGAGAAAATTAATCTTAAACATCCACCCACTACTTCCTTTTTCCACAATTTCATTCCCAGCATGAGTATTATAATGCCTCTTTAAATCCTTTCCAAATTGTGCCTTCCATTGACGTGCTAGCGGGTTCCTAAAATATGTTTCATTACGAGCATTTATATGCACCTCGCCCATCGGTACACCTAACAGATTTCTAACTACTTGTGGTGTGATCATTATTGACCTACCATTTACATTCAACGAACGCGTGCCTGCATCAAACTTATCCAACAACCAATAAGCTAATCGTTTTGGAACGTCCTTGATTTTAAATTCAAGAAAAGCACCAAATCCTATATCTCTTACGTCCTGTTTTTGTCTTCGCGTTAGTTGTGTTATCACCCTAAACAAAATTCGCGGCGGATTTCTTAAATTTATCTTATCCATATTATTTTTAACTTCAGGAACCTTTGCGCGTTTAACATTAGCACAATCATCATCTGTTGATTTACCTTTACCTTTAAAACCAACATGAATTTTAAATAGTATCAATTAAACTAATGTTCATATGACAGGGATGTTTGGCATACTTATTTTGAAAATACTAAAACGCATCATTAACATTAATTTGAAAATACCATAACACGTAAATTGCAGAGGACATACATTAGATTTAAATTACCTTTTACATATTGCATTGTATCATCATCCATTTTTTCCTTCCTTTTCACTTTTCCTCAACCATTCCCGGTCCATGTCTAGCACCAACATTAGTCACAAAGTCATCATATGTTGACGCATCCAATTCATCCATTTCTTTATTATTTGTAAATACACAAAAAAAATGGGCCATTAACATTTCAACTATTTTGGAACATGTTACTTGATTGCTACATTTAGTAAATATTAAATATAAATTTGTTTTATCTCTCATATTTCTATTTTCAACAACATCCTTTTTTCTATTTCCTTTTTCACAAAGTATCGCCTTTTTCATAAAGACATCAGACAAATTGCAACAACCCTAATCTTATTAATGTATCACAACTTTCACATTATCACTGATTTAATAATCTATCACATTTTTTACAAAAGCACTAATTATTTTAATTAATCCTAGTAATTACAAAAAGACCACCCTAACTTTAGTCATAATACCTTCTCCTGCATCATCCCATTCAGGAGCCGTTAAGTCGATAACTTCATCCTGATCATTCCCCTGATTTCCCGTCCTTTTGTTATACAACCGGCCACTACGTCGAACTATATAAAAAACAACATTAACAACAATACATGTCACTATAATAGGTACATTTAATAGTTACACAAATATCAACACAGATGTGTCACTTACCTGTATACATAAGAACACCGTGTTTTAGTTCTAGCTCTTGAAAGAAAAATCACCTAAAATGTTAATATTATGTGCAGAATCTAAACCCTAAAGTTATATACAATTTGGGGATGAATTTTGGGATATTGATTTATGGGAATCGCATTATTTTAGGGATATTGATTAAATTTTGAAAATGCACCATATCAGGAGATGATAGTTTCATCTAGTGAATTATTGAGATGGTATCAGATAGAACCCTTCGTTTTCTTTAATGAATGTGTTACATAATAGCCATTTACAATCTATTTAATTACAAATAAGCCACTCCTCAATATATGTTACATCTTGATCTATCAAACTCAATCTGACGGTCCAAAACTGTGCCTATAGTAGTCTACTTTAAGAGTGTATACCACATATTAACGCCTCTCCCTCTCCCTCCCTCCCTCCCTCCCTCCCTCCCTCTCTCTCTCTCTCTCTCTCTCTCTCTCTCTCTCTTATCAAATTAAGTGCGAGAACTCTCAAAAACATACATGAACGCCTTCAATAATTGTATTTTTACACATATGTTCTAAATAGAACAAATATGTTTTTAAAAAAACATATATTTTTTAAAGAATTTGATGAGAAATTGGAAATACAGATTTTTTCTTTCAATTTCTCATCAAATTCCTTATAACTAATATGTTTTAAAAAAAACATATTTGTTCTATATCAAACATATGTACAGAAATACAATTACTGAAGACGTGCATGTATGTTTTTTATAGGGAAGGGATCAAGTGAGAAGAAAAACTAAAATAAGAAAAATAAGAAGGATTTCTAGCCACACATTTCAAATAGGAGGGAGAAGTTTAAGGAGAGATGCATTCATTTTTGTAGGTGCATCTGAAATGTGTGGTTGTGGTTTCTTCTCATCATTCTCATTTTAGTTATTCTTCTCATTTGATCCTTACTCATATATATATATATATATATATATATATATGCATGATGTTTCTGCCTAACCACTCACAACAATAGACTAATAAGTATTCATATTGACTGTATAATTATATATATCGAAATTTAGCTGCTACTTTTTGCATTGTGGATTATGGGTAGCACAATCATCGATTTTCTTGACAACAAAACCATTTTTGTCACTGGCGCCACCGGTTTTCTTGCAAAGAGTAATTAGCTTAAAGTCCCTTTTGTCTATATGTTTATCAATGTTTGTGTTTTGGATCATGTAGTGCATGCAATGAAAATTGTTATATACTTTATTTTTTCAGTATATCAAGTAATCCTATGTATTGTTTCATATCGATACAAATAATGACATAGTAAGTTTATAAACGTTGACAATTATACATATTTCTAAACTCTCTTACCAAAAGTGTACATCAATCCTTTGAATTTATATGTTAATCATTAATGTAGTGAATAGCAATTATTAGCTCGCTCATTCCTATACTTACCCGGATATGTTTACATGTAGTTTTTGTGGAGAAGATACTTAGAGTCCAACCAGATATTAAGAAGCTCTATCTGCTTTTTAGAGCTAATGGTGCCGAGTCTGCCTTGCAACGCTTCGAAAATGAGGTACCAATTTATTTCGTCGATAGATTAGTAGTAAAAAATTTATTGTTCCATAAGAACCAATTTAGTTGTCCTTTTAGTGCACACTATGCTAAAGTTAGAAAATACTAACTATTTACCATTTACTAATTCATCTTGTTTGTTAATTAAGCAACAAACTGGCAGACCTTTTAAACTACACCTTGAATTTATTGAAAATGAATCATTTTTATGTGTTTTTCTTAATGACTACTTTACGGATATATGGGGAAAAAACCATGATCACACCCTCAACACTAATTGCATTTATTGAAAAAAATAAGTTTGAAATTTACAAATACGTAACTTTGTAAATGATTCAAGTGTTCTTCCTTTTGTGAAAAGAAATGAAATTTACAAAGAAGGGAAAAGTGAAAGACGCAGACAATTAAATGTATAAATAAGAAAAATATGATTTCAATTACAGGAGTATAAATGTAATTTGTCAAATTTTCTAAATGGTAAGCACTATACATAAAAAAGACTTGAACTCAAAACCTTTAGAATCTAACGTTCTGTTATTCACCACGATTCGCAAATTTGGTGGTATAATATGTATAGGTAGTAGGAAAGGATTTGTTTAAGAACCTAAAGGAGAAATATGGTGCAAGACTCCAAAGCTTTTTGTCGGAAAAGGTTAACCTAGTTGCCGGAGACATTACATGTGAGAATTTGGGTATACAAGACTCTTTTATGAATGAGCAAATATGGAGAGAGGTTGATATTTTAGTCAATGTAGCTGCCTCCACCAAGTTTAATGAGAGGTATTATACTATACAATTATATGCCTAAATACTTCATATGGGTCTATATTATCCTGTTGCATATTTGTATGTTGAAATATTTCATCATTGGTACATAATAACTACATATGTTGTTGTAGATATGATGTTGCACTGGCACTTAACACATATGGTGCTAAATTTGTATTGGATTATGCTAAGAAATGTGTCAACATAAAGCTGCTTCTCCATGTGTCCACTGGTTGGCTAGTAAATAAATTTTATTCTTTGTCTATGTATATTAAATATATCAAATAAATTTTAAAACCATTAATTCTGTCCCAAACTTCAAAATGATATATTGATATGTATTCAGCCTATGTTTCTGGTGAGAAGCCGGGACTCATACTCGAAAATCCGCACCACATGGGACACGCACTCAATGGAGTAAACGGGCTCGACATCGAACAAGAGAAAAGGATTATGGAGGATAAACTAAACATGCTAGAAGCTGATCGCAAAACTAATGATAAAACAATTACGTTAGCCATGAGAGATTTGGGTATGCGAAGGTAATTAAAAGCTTTTGGTTGCTCTTCTTTTTATCGCAATACATATTTTACGTAGTATGTTTTTACCAAGGCATATAATTACTTTTTATGTAGAGCAAACCATTACGGTTGGCCAAATACTTATGTTTTTACCAAGGCATTAGGGGAGATGATTCTCGGACACTCGAGAGGAGATATGCCGTTGGTTATTTTACGTCCAACTATAATTACTAGTACATACAAAGAGCCATTTCCCGGGTGGATTGAAGGCATCAGGTAACAAATATTCATCTTTTATAGATTTCAAGAACCAAAAAACACACACTTCGGTTAATATATTATGTCTAAACATCTATAAGCGCTCAGAAATACAGAAAATCATTACAAAGTTGACACACTACAAGAAAAAGGTATTTTAATGACACACAAAAAGTGTCACTAATTCCACTTTTCTTTCACCTTCACTTATAAAATGTGTCATTAAAAGTCCAGGTGGTAAAAGTATATAGTGACACACTCTACTGACACTTAATAGTGTCAGGAAAGGTTGAGCCTATTTCTCACACACAAATCTGTCCCTATAGGCTACTAGTTAAGTTCATGTTCATATGTAAATCTGTCACTTTATTATTCAAAGTTTACACATGAAAAACTAGTAATTAATAACAAAAAAACTGAGATTGAAACCTATTTATTATTTCAACCATATATCAATATAGACTAAGTATTTTGCCAAACCACAAACAAGAAACGGACATCTATCCGGAGTATAAAACACAAGTACAACGATTATCGCAATCCAACTAATTATAACTTAGCTAAAAAGAGAAGAAAATAGTAATGCTTGGTCTTCGCAATCCACATGTCGCTTAATTATTTCCTGTAAATATTGCACGTAGAAAAACTCCTCAAAGGCTTGCATGTATAAAAACTATGTAACTGTGTGGTTTACGCAAGCACCCGATAATAATAATGATAACAACCATTTGAAATAAGTTTAATATTTGATTACAGTACACCACTTCTATGTATGCACCCAATAATTAGAAAAGTCAATTTAAAAAACGCATATCTGATATAGTGTAAAAAACGAAATAACACAAATTGAGTCTGTTCTTCAACACTTGGACCTGCATCATTAACTAATGTAGTGAATGAAAACGAATAAACGAATTGAGTCTGTTCTTCAACACTTGGACCTGCATCAATATCCAACATCCATTAAATCCCCCATGTCTACCGTCTAATTTGATCAAATTAAAGGAAAGATACCTGGATAAGGATAAGACACTCCATTACAACAAAATGAAGACTTTGGGTCGACTAAATCGACCCTAAAAAACAAAAGAAAGCGACCCTAGGGACTAAGGGTCGACATAGTCGACCCAAAAATGGCGTTTTCAAAAAATTACCACCCATTCACGACCTAAAGATTTTGGGTCGACAAATTCCTTTGAAACTTGGGTCGACATAAGGGTCCCACCACTTTTCAGTGGTACTCTTTGACTCAATTTTGGGTCGACAAAATTTAAAAGCTTTGGGTCGACAATGTCGACCCTTAGCGTTTCTTTTTAATAAATGTTTTAAATAAATAATATATGAATTTATTTATTTACCGAATATATAATACATCTAAAATCCACGTGGGTAATCCACTAATTTTGGGTCGACTAACACTTTGAGTTTTGGGTCGATGTATGAGTTAGGGTTTCATATTAGAGCGATCTAATCAAACTTGGTTGTGCAAGTGTAAAAACGGAAATGTGGTGTTACGAACAACATGCAGAGATCACAGCTATGGTCAACGATACTACGCATGTCCTAATTCAAAGGTGAACTATCAAAGCATAACTAATTATGTAATATAAAATAGTTAGCTTGTCAAAATGACTTTTCTTATGATTTCCTTACTACGTAACAGCCAGGAACTACAGAGAGAGGATGTGGCTACTTTATGTGGATGGATGCTTCTCCTGGACCGTCAACACCTCAAAGTCATTCTTCGGGAACTTCTTCACGTCCAAGTCATTCTCCGGGAACTTCTTCACGACCAAGTCATTCTCCGCGATCTGCACAGAATCTCGGAATGGCAGAGTGCTCAAATTGTAAGTTCTTGGCTGAAAGGATAAAGACACTAGAGGCAAGGATAAGTGTACTAGAGGGACAACTAGAGATGGAAAGGCATCCCGAGAACCACACACTTGAGTCAGCTGGAATACTTCACGAGATCTATCAAGGGATGAGAAACCTTAATATGGAGTAGTTTTTCATTAAGATAAATCATTTTAGCATTTGGAATGTAGAAAAACTTAATATGCTTTAATGTTTGAGATGGGAAAACTTAGTATGCTTTAATGTTTGAGTGTTTATCGATTTCTAATGTAATTTGATATTATAATAATAAACGTTAATCGATTAGGAATCATTCCGTGTATTTTGATTATTTATTGTGGTTAAACTACATTTAATAAAGTGATACCTCATCTATTAAAAATTTCTTAATTTTTAATTGTTTTAAATATTTATATATAATTTCACTCCTCTTAATAAAGTGATTTTTTATAAAATATATAAAACTTTTTTATAAAATATATAACTTTTTATAAAAAATATAAATTGGTTCGTTTCGGCCGGGTCGGTCCGGTTCCTCGTTTCGTATACAATTATTGTATAAAATGATTTTTTATAAAATATATAAAACTTTTTTATAAAATATATAACTTTTTAAAAAAAATATAAATTGGTTCGTTTCGGCCGGGTCGGTCCGGTTCCTCGTTTCGTATATAATTATTATATAAAATGATTTTTTATAAAATATATAATAACTTTTTTATAAAATATATAACTTTTTATAAAAAATATAAATTGGTTCGTTTCGGCCGGGTCGGTCCGGTTCCTCGTTTCGTATATAATTATTATATAAAATGATTTTTTATAAAATATATAATAACTTTTTTATAAAATATATAACTTTTTATAAAAAATATAAATTGGTTCGTTTCCGGCAGGGTCGGGTCGGGGTTCCTCGTTTCGTATTATAATTATTATATAAATTCTGATTTTTTATAATATATACTATAAAAACTTTTTTATAAAATTATATAATTTTTATAAATAATATTTAATTGGTTTGTTTCGGCCGGATCGGTCATGAGTTCCTCGTTTCGTATTAATTATTATATAAAATGATTTCTTTATAAAATATATCAATAACTTTTTTATAATAATATATAACTTTTTATAAAAAATATAAATTGGTGCGTTTCGGCCGGTGGTCGGTGTTTCCTATGTTTCGTATATAATTATTATATAAAATGATTTTTTATAAAATATATAATAACTTTTTTATAAATTATATAACTTTTTATAAAAAATATAAATTGGTTCGTTTTCGGCCGGAGTCTTGGTTCGGTTTTCCCTCGTTTCGTTTTAATTATTATCATAAAATCGATTTTTTATAAAAATATTTAATAACCTTTTTTATAATAAATATATAACTTTTTATAAATAATATAAATTTGGTTCGTTTTCTGGCGGGTCGGTCCGGTTCTCGTTTCGTATATAACTATTATATAAAAAAAATGGTTTTTATAAAATATATAATTAATTTTTTTATAAAAAATATATAACTTTTTATAAAAAATTATAAATTTGGTTCGTTTCGGCCGGGTCGGTACGGCTCCTCGATTCTATATAATTATTCATATAAAAATGTTTTTTATTAAAGTGTTTAGGGTCGACATTGTCGACCCAAAATGGCAAATTAATGTGACCTAAACTTGCCTCCCAAAATTTCCATTTTTTCACCAAATTTAAAAAAATAAGTTTAATATTTGATTACAGTACACCACTTCTATGTATGCACCCAATAATTAGAAAAGTCAATTTAAAAAACGCATATCTGATATAGTGTAAAAAACGAGATAACACAAATTGAGTCTGTTCTTCAACACTTGGACCTGCATCATTAACTGATGTAGTGAATGAAAACGAATAAACGAATTGAGTCTGTTCTTCAACACTTGGACCTGCGTCAATATCCAACATCCATTAAATCCCCCATGTCTACTGTCTAATTTGATCAAATTAATGGAAAGATACCTGGATAAGGATAAGCTAACTCCCTGTAAGAGCTAATAAGTTGACAAGAATAGGAAACCGTCCAACGAACTCAAGTATGAAACCATAAGCAATAAGATCACTACTTTCAACCTGATGGAAACATAACACCTACAAAGACAAAAATGACTACTAAAACACCAGAGTTGTGTACAAAATGGGAAATTAAATAATTTTGTGCATAGAAATGGAGTTCTTTTTTTTGAGCAATTGTTAGTGCTGAAATTGCTATAGTTTTAAGATTGCTACCCGTAAAGTAGTAAAAAAAATTACAAGTTAATAATACGGACAAATTCACCAAATTGTACATATTTTTTAAGAGCGTGTAGACAAAAATGCATACAGATAACATCCTTTGTTGTAGTGACATCCTTCTACTACTTTTTAATATTCACAAGAGTGTATACACATGGCATATTCGTTGTAGCGACATCTTATTGCGGCTTTTTGATATCTCAGAGGGGGTGATATCTTGATTGCTGGTTATGGAAAAGGCAGATTGAAATGTTTTCCCGGCGATCCTGAAATCGTACATGATGCGGTAACTTCCCTAAAAATATATCGCAAAACTTCAGATTCCATAAAATACGCTTGTTTGTGAAAATATTGGTATATATAGGTACCAGCTGACATGGTAGTGAATGCTATGCTAGCAACAATTGTGGCTCATGCTAATCAAACTTCTTCTGAAACAATATATCATGTTGGATCATCGGTGACGAACCCTTTGAACTTTGACACGGTTCAGAAATGTGCGTACATGTATTTTACTCAGAATCCATGGACTGATAATAATGGAAAACATGTCACTGTTAAGGAGCTGACAATGTTGAAATCAATGGCTAGCTTCCATAGGCATATCACTCTTCATTACTTGCTCCCGCTGCATCTATTTAAACTAGTAAACATAATATGTTGCCGAGCTTTTGATGGAATATGCAAGAATTTTGAACGAATGATCAACATGATACAAAGGGTAGTGAAGCTAAATGAACCATACTTGTTCTCCAAAAGCTTGTAAGCATTATTTATTGATAGTTTATTGAAATTTAACAAGATTTCCAATTGTCTAATGTTAGTGGCGGCTGTTTGTATTTGAGACAGATTTGATGATACGAATACTGAAAATCTGCGTAATGCGGTCCAAGGGAGTGAAAATGATCTAAATATTTTCTTCTTCGATCCAAGGATAATCGATTGGGAAGACTACATTGTGCATACGCACATTTCTGGATTAGTGAAGTATGAATTCTGATGATACCTCGTACAACTTGATAAACATATATACGTTGTTGATTGAAGATATATGGCTTAATTAGCAGTGTGTTAGTTTGCGTGTAATATTACATGATTTGTGCATAAGAAGTTATGTTGACAATAGATAAAAACTAAATAAAAAGTGGGTCTACTTGTAATAAAAATTAATTGACCACTGTTGGTTTGAACGTGAAAGGATGCTTGTATCAGTATTGTATCATGGGTACCTTCTTGTATCGGTCAGGGACGAACCAGGGTCCTGTGGGGTCTCGAGACACCTATGAATTTTTTCGATGAAGTGTATTTTTTTTAAAACAAAACATCGTTTTTACTTAAACGCATCTTAAATGCACCCGGACATTCGAAATGTGTCTCTAGTGTTATTGTTAAAAAGATTTGTGCACCCGGTGAATTTGGTCTGGTTCCGCCCCTAATATCATTTGCCACCTAAACTTCTCACACTAATATGCTCAGTTTTTTATTTGACATTTTAAAGCTGTGCTTGGATGGGGGCTTTTAGGGGCTTATCGGAGCTTGGGCTTTTAAAATAAGTCGACTTATAAAATAAGTCTTGTTTGTCACGCTGGCTTATGAAATGACTTTTAAAATAAGCCGGCTTATAAAATAAGCCTCATAATAGGGGCTAAAAACTTTAGCCCAGGGCTTTTAAACCATAAATTACTTATATACCCACAAAAATATCTAACATATACCAAAAATTTATTTACTTATGTTCTTTTTAGTAATTTTTCAATAATAAGCCTCAGCCCATTTGCCAAACAAGTTTAAAAAATACAAATTTTAATTTGGGCTTATAATATAAGCCCCAGCCCCAGCCCCAACCCGCAACACAAGACTCAGCCCCAGCCCCAGCCTCAGCCCAGCCCCAACCCATTTCACCAAACATACCCTAACTCATTTTTAAAGTGTAAATAAATCTTACAAAGGCTTTCTAACATGTTAAACATGGCAAAATCTCAATATAATATAAAACTACCTTATTCGGTTTTGAATTGTAACGAACAACCTTCTTCGTATCATTTGATTGATGCACAAGTAAGCCATTTGGCATGTGCTTGATTTGCAAACCAAGATAATGTTTTGTTTTACTAAGGGCCCGTTTGGTTTGTAGATAGGTTTATGATTAGTATTTGAATTTGGATTTAAATTTTAGATTTAGTTTTGGTATAGGTTTTGTATTAAATGAAGAGAGAGAAACATAATATATTATATATATATTATAAATGAATGTAAATTAAAAAATTTAAAATTTATAATAGTAAAAATGAAAAGAAAAAAAAATATGAATGGTTGATTTTTAAGAAGGGTCCACATAAAAAAGAAATATAACAAAAGGAGGAAAATATGTAAGGATTCTCATATAGCTAAAATGTGGTACTCAACCCCATTTGTGAGACCCACATAAACAAACCAAACAACATTTTTTTCCACCATCCCTAAATCCTACTCCTAACCCCTCAAACCAAACGAGCCCTAAGATTTTTCATTTCAAATTCTTTCATTAAGTGCACAACAAATTCATTCATTTCTTTATCTGTACTACCAATGTTAAGATCATCAACATAAACAACTATTATTATGAATCCAGATTTAGTTTTCTTGATAAAGACACAAGGAAAATAAGATTACTTTTTGTATCCTTTGCTTCCCTGCCTAGGTGAGATTGGTATCGTCGTTGTTGTTGTTGTTGTCGTCGTCGTTGTCTCATTTTCTTATAAGATTAACAAAGGAATAGGAAAACAACAAAATAAAGGAACAGTGAATGTTACTGTATTAACAAAGTGATCAGGGATCAACGACGCAATACGAAATATTAGTGAAAAGACAATTCTGCCCTTCAACAGAAACATGACGTGGCAAGGATAATGACGGAGATAACCGTCGTTACCCATAACAGAGTGTCAGGGACCAAACGGGTAACTACAGTGTCAAATATGGACCCCGTATGAGAGTCCCCGTTACCTAGAGACCAAACGACAAACGGGATGGAGTTTGGGGACGAACAGTGTAATTTACCTAATATTATAACTAGAAAGTTATAACAACACTAATGGCTACTGGAGTTGCTTTAACAACACGTATTTTTATGATGGATAACTTAGTATTGCCAATCCTAAATTCTTGTTCTCCTTAATATTGGTAAAAACAACGTAAGTTTTCTTTTATGGCGGTGGTGTGTCGTGTTTGTGTCGGAGATAAACTTTTGTATTTAACTGCCATTGTAACCATAAACTAGTTTTGATTTTTTTAGCAACTCTTGAAAACAGATGTTGCAAAAACATCTTCAAAGAAATTCGATTTGAATAATTTTTGTCGAAAGTAGCTATCGACGAAGACACCATGACGGGATGCATTTATTTGATAAAATTCTTTTCACTTATTCAGGGAAGAATATGAACTCCGATGATTTCGTCGTTTGGGTCAAGTAGTTAACAAAGTCAATGCATGAATGTGTGAAAATAAAGGTACATTTGTCCATTCAAGTTAAAGTTCTGTGTATGAATAATTTCTTCGGTGTACATATCATCACCCTTATATTAATTAGCGACAAGTTGACTCTCTACGCACGATCCACCTTCCGCGAATATGTTAATAATAATCTATACTTGTTTTCAAGGATGGCGAATAAAATGTAATTTAATCTATTAAACTTTTTTACTAGAGTTTACAAGAAAAAGACCTAGTTATTCATCCGACTGGCCATTTCAAATTTGAAGGAATATAGACAGAAAGAACTAATTTCAAAACAACGGCAACACATAAAATCTTAACTCCACAATGTCATGATTCACAAATCATTAGGAACTATCAACTATGTAGCCTTAGATATCCAATGACCAATTATAAATTCAGGATATTTGTGAAGGTCGAACGTGCCAGATTAATTTGTAAAGAAATTTCTTTTATAGTTTGAGATTATATGGTTACTTACCGGGGCTAAACGTAGTGGTGATCGCACAGGACACCGCCACGTCAGCGCCAACTCAGCTTTCTCTCTCCTAGATCACACAGTGACCAAACACCCGTAGTGGTGACCGCACAGCGGACAAAATTTTAAAAAAAACATTACATTAATAATTAAACATTACAAACTAAAATACGGAAATAAAAATACACGGAAGAAAAGAC
>BQNB010011879.1:9676-21666 GCA_026074375.1 Tanacetum coccineum | reverse complement strand
TCGATCAAGGTTTAGGATCAACATGCTCTACTGTCTTGCCACTGGAAAGCACTTCAATCTTGCCTACTACATCGTCAATCGAATGGTTAGTGTAGCCGATATGACTCTTCCCTATGGGATCATATTCGCGTCTCTTACCCTCATGCATTCTCGGATGATCTCCATCTTGTGGATCACGTAATGATCCCTCTCCCCGAAAGGAGAGTCTTCAGGATCATTCCATGTAGAAAAAGACCTCGGCTCCCAACTCCCACTCCTACTCCTTCCGGGTCATCCGAGTCAACCTCTTCTTCTTCTCATCAAGGAGAAGAAAATGATCTCGTAAACAACTTCACACTTGACCTCATTCCCTACATCAATTAACTTCCACCAATCGAAGGAGGAGAATCATAGAAATTCAAGCAAACCAAGGGTATGTTCAAGTGCCTTGGTCATTTCCTATCCAACCTAGGGAAGAAGAAGAAGTGAGGGTGTGCTGGAAGACGTGTGTGTCAAAGGGGGTTGTGTCGAATGAACATGTTTGGTTCAAACTATATGGTACTTGTAAACTTTTTAATAATTTCTCTTATCTCTCTGTGTATGTTTGATTTCGTGTATGGTATGTTTTAGAATTGATCATTCAAGTCTTATGGATATTGACTTATATTTTTGTTTTCTTTAATCTCGCCATTAAGGAGTGTTTGGTTTAGTGGAAATTCTTAGGATTATAACACTATGCTTTCTTCGTAAGCCCTAGGATAATCTAGTACTTACATTAAATCTAGAAATAAAAAGGAAAAACAGGAATAGACTTCTGTTTAGACCACTACTAGAGAAATAAAATTTTAGGAATTTTTGCCTGCTGCAGCCTGTTCCTTCTGCAGTAAAGTCGGCCCCTTTGGGGACAAAGGAATCGGCGCTGCCAGTTCTACAAAGAGAAATTGCTCATTTTGGGTGATCATTTTTTGAACTAAGCTCATAAATATGTTAGTTATTCTTGTCTAAAGGTGATCCAATAGTTGGTTATTCTTGTTTGACTTAAAAATGAATCTTAATGATTATGTTTAATGCAAAACTAGTGGTTTAAGCATTTAATATTTTGCATGGGAATTGAGTATATATCTAGAGCTTGTGATCGTCATCCTCACACATCTAAAACCAACAAATAATCTTCTCTTATCCCATCCTTGATCTCCATACCTCATGGCCTCAAGTGCTAACTCATCCACCCAAAATCCACCAAGGAAATTGCCAAGAACCGACTACATTGATATCTCATCCAATGAAACATCACCTATCCAAAATCACTTCATAAACACTTCACAATCCGTCAATCCCACCAACGCCACCATTGATACCACCCTTGCTCTCACAATCCCTCTACCAACAACCATCCAAACAATCCTAACTCAAGGAACAATAATATCACACCTAGCTCCTATAGCCCTTGTATTCTCTACTCCACCTAGCTCACCACTAGAACTACATCCCTACTTAACTTCCTTGAATGATCTACCACCAAGAAATTCCAATCCACTATCACAAACTCTCTCTCAAGGCCTCTTCCAAACACTCCCTCTACCAATACCCATGGATTTTGAACCATCATTTCCCCCTATCAACCTCTCTAGAAGTAGGCTAAGTGCTCAACCTGAACCATTCCTAAATAAATAACAAGTTTTGCATCAACCTAGTCAATACCAAGATTTTGACTGTCACATTGAAGAAGCAATCCAAAACGCACAAAATGTGCAAAATAGTCTCCTTCCTCCTTTTACCACCACTTCACCACAAATGCCACCACCACACCACTTCACCACCTCTTCTACAACTACAGCACCACCATTTAGATCATCACTCCCACCATCTAGCACATTTGTTCCTCTTGATCAATCCTTATGGATTGAAGGACCCCTTATTACACCATTACAAGAACACACTTATCCCCATTGTCAACGCACCAAAACCATTGTTAACAATCTCCAAAATGAAATGAGATTCATGTTAAACCACATCTTTGAATGTCTAAATAAGCTCTCAAACCAAAAACCATAGGATGACGATGACAAGCTCGTGTGCCCTTAGTTTTCTTTAGCTTTAAATTAATAGATTCTTAATCATGAGTTTAGTTTTTGTTGACATTGGTCAATATGTTTTACTTCATGATTTGTTCCTTATGAAAATTAAATTATGTGCTATCATATGTGATGTTCGTTCCTTTGATTATTGAAGTGGCCAAGATCTTGTGTTCCCTTAAATATTGAATTTGTGTTGAATTGATTATGAATTCGCGTTCATTTAAATGATGAAATGGCTTACTTACTGATCACATTGCTTCTTGTAGTGTACATTTTGAATAAATTGCTTTCCGCCAAAAATTGGCTTAGTTGACTTTTTCTGCAGGTCAGTCGGTTCTATCCGATTATAAAGCCAGTTCATTTCAAGAACAGAACCGGCTAGAACCAGCAGTCTAGATGCTCTTTAATTTTTTTTCCTTTCGTTCCTCTTTAATTATACATCTTACAATAACAGTATTTCACAGGGTTCTTCCATTCAGGGGGAGCATATCATTCTCCTTACTAACATGTTTTTATTGTAGCTATCATAATTCATTTGGAATCCTTGACAATCCTATTTAGTGGTAGCACTCGTCAAGGGGGAGCATTGGATTTGATTCTCTTTGAATTAACTTTGATTCTCTCCAAATCATCCATGGTTCCATTTTAGTCGAACCACTTAAAATTACTTCATTTCATTACATAATCTTTAGTTGGTTAGTTTTTCTTCGACGCTCTTTTTGTTTCGACAAAAAAAAGGGAGAAGGAAGTAAAAAATCCAATTTAAAACTTATAAACTTTGTAATTTACTTCCGATAAAATTGTGTTTTATCAACAACAAAAAAGGGAAGATTGTTAATACAAGTAAACCGTAAAAACGTTTATTTATATTTTACGATCTATTTATGTTTTGTCGATAACAAAACATAAAATCATCGGAAGTAGAAAATAAAGTTTACTAGTTTTAAACCAATAGTTTTCTAACCCAACTATCATTTCATTTACCTCACGCATCATACTTTTAGTTTAGTTTTCTAACTCAACTATCATTTTATTTACCTCACACATCATACTTTACATGTTTACTTTGTTAGTTCTCATAAAACATTTAAATACATTTTTAGAATAAAAATATATAAAATAAGTTCTAAGCATATATTAACAAAGTATAAACTAAAAGATATTTTTCTATAAAAGAAAAATGTTTTATACATCATGCATGACCTCAAAACATATCTAGACAAGATTTTTTGAAATTTAAATTCGGATTTGTTGTCAGAGAGCCGGTTCCTTTCAGTTGCACTGGCCGTTTCCATTGTGGAGATGGAACCGCCAATAACCGGGCTACGGTATTAGCCGGTTCTGTACCTCTGCACTGGCCGGTTCCATTAAGGTAATGGAACCGGCGGAACAGGGCTACAGTAAACTTCGAGCCTATAAATACCAAGTCGTTTTTCTGGTTTTAGGCATCAATTGGATTAGTTTCTCACACTCATATTCAGCTAACATCTGATCATTAATCATGATCTTTTTCATTTTAGAGTTTTGGTCAATTTCTTAATAGGAGAAGTTCTACTGACTTTGGCATACGAGATCAAGCAACAAGGAAAACTTGGAGCATGTATCTCTCACTCCTTGAAGATCTATCTACTGATCTCCAAGCATCATCAATCATCATAGATTATGAAATAGTGTATTATATTGTGCTTAGAGCATTTTGGGGAAATGTATTATATTCGGTAGAATTCATAGGGACGGATATATCTTTGTTGTAACTTTGCTTAGTACCTATTAGAGGGTAAGGATTGTGGGGTTTTGTTTATCCTTATTGGAACATGGTACTTAGCTAAGTATCATATGAAGGGTAAGCGGGTTAAGGTTTGATTATACCGTATGATGAATCTGGTATTTAGCTTTGTACCGTTAAAAGGTGTAAGCGACGTTGTGAGGCTTCTTCACCGGTTAAAGGAGTATTGGTGACTAGTGGATTCGAACTCTCGAGTAGGTAACTTAGGGTGTGAAGTAGGGCAAGAAAGGTGACCTTGTAGCCAAACCACTACAAATATCCATGCCTTATATCCTTTATGCTTTATGATTTATGTTTTCTATTTATAAATCGTCATAAACAAATAGATCTACAACAACTAAACAATTAGATTAAAATTTTAATTTGTAAAACAATTCAACCCCTTCTAGTTTTCCACAATAAATATCTGATAGAATTAAGATATTTGCTACATCACAAACGAGTCTGTTGTCTAAAATATGGATGCAAAGATAGTTAAAGCCAAAATAGGCTATACTATGAGTTGACGCCATGGGCGAAGGTGGTAGGGGGACAGGTGGGTGCTGAGCCTCCCCCAACCTGTCCAATTAGTTCAATGATAAACTGGACCAAAGCTTGTGTTTTTTACAATCTCAAATACGAGACTCCCTCATTTACTCTACTATAAAAAAAAGGACCCATGTAAAATATAAGGGCAGTTCCTTAGTCTCCTTAAAAACCTATAAACTACACTATATTATTAAGAATCATCTTTCGTTTTTAAATTTTCTTTTTTGTTTTACATTATTAATCAACCTCACTCTTTAATAATTCTATGTTGATGTTTATCCATATTTTCAAAGTTTGATATTCTAAATATTAAACTAGTACAACATTATATAATTTGTATTAGAGTTTATGATATCTAACTTAGCTTACATTATACTCCGTATTCAGATTATACATATAATTTGTAACATTTTACTAATATAGAAGAGTTTTACTTTAAACATGGCTTGTAAGTTGAATAAGGCACAAAATAAGAAAGAAAAACAAGTAACTGGTTATAATGATAATCGATACACAACGTGTAGGTTATATAGTTTATATTGAAACTTCAAACTACTAACATGTTAATTATATTTGCGTATAACATTTATCGATAATATTTTACCTGGAAAATCGGCACCCCTTAACTTTAAATCATGGCTCCGCCTCTGGACTTGACACATACTACTATCTCATGCCGAGTGGATTATTATTTTAAAACATCTTAGTATCATTGTCAACTAATGGTTGCGGTAGTTATAACACAATAAGAGGATCCAAGTATGTCATAAACATCAAGTCCTTATAAAATTTAATGTGTAGAGTAAATTACGTGAATGATCCATGTGGTTCGCATTGACTTGCACATGAGGTAATTTTAACGATAAGACTTAACAGTGTTAGTTCAAGCCACCATAATTGTTAAGGGTTTTAGAGTTAGAGACTGTCTAAGTTAAAAAAAGTTAACTGATCAAATATGCAAGTCAACGCGAACCACATTGACCAACCGTGTAATTTACTCATATGTAATTGTTGCTAAAATATGCAATGGTTAAACTTGCACACCCATGCTTGACCTAAAAATCAAAAAATGGGACCGACCAGACCAGATTGAACGTATTTTGGTTTGGTCCTCGGTCGACCCTTTTAATCATTTTCTATTCTCGTTTTAGTCCGGTTCGTTCTTACGTATAACCAAACATTAGGTTTTGTTGGACCGTACCAACGAACTGTACCAAACCGACATGGACATGAGTGAATTTTTCAGTCCAGTCCAGTCCTTGGTCTGGTGTTTTGCACCACATCAGTTTTTGATATGGTCTGGTTTGATTTTTGAACCATGCTCAACCCTACATGTATAAGTATCACTATCTTATAAAAAAACATAGAGGAGAGTTATATTGGATATCAAAAAAGGTTGGATACTGATGACGTATAATAGGTTTACCAGGCCTCTTGCCCTGAATCGTATTATAACAATGGGCCCCAGGCCTAACCACACAAATAAAGTATGATGGGCCATAATTAAGCCTAGTCCCGTGCTGGCACGGCCCGGAAGAGCAAGACAGATGTGGCAGGCCTTCCGCGGACTAGGCAACATCCACGGAAGGGATTCCACATCCGCAAATCACGATTATCGCGAACCCTTGCCAGACAAGGGCCCCACTTTGGCCCACTAACAGATACAAGCGAAATGTTAGGAAAACCTATTATTGGGCTCGCCTATAAAAGGGGGTGCTCTGACACCCCACAAAGTATGATTTTCTGACTATATTTCACACACGCATTCTCTGACATTCTTTGACATACATGAATACTTACTCTCACGCCGGAGTCTAATCGTGAGGTCCGTCCTCACGGTAAGACTAGCTGTTTACCTTTAATTGTGCGGGAAATAGTTACATCACTTGGTTTAGTACAAGATCCTATTCATTGGCCCAACCCAATAACCATCTCAGATCCATCATATTCAGCCTGTAACATATTTTGTACCAACAAGTTAGCGCCATCCGTGGGACCAGGATACAACTGCGTTCTACAAAAATACTCACCATGAGCAATCATGAACAATCCGCTCCTAGCCAACCCACGTCCACCTTGCGGAATACAGTTAGGAGAGGAAAAGAGCCAGTATCGCAAGACCGAGGTGGGCCTGCGTCCGATGCAGCCCTCCGGGAGTATTGTGACAAAAATTACAACTAATTGCTGCCAATCATAGCTGAGAAGTTTAACAAAGAGAAAGAGAAAAACGAAAAACTTAAAGAAGTAAAAGCCCGACTTAACTTCAACGGATCTACCAAAACGTCACGGTATTCCGAGTCAAGAATGATGAGTACTAGGGGATACGAAAGGAAGTATAGATATAGGCGCTCGCGCAGCCCAAGACCTAGCCCTAGTGTGTTCTCAAGACTCAGACGTGACCGATCAAGATCTCCAAAACCGAAAGAGAAAGGAGGGGGCGTGTTCAAGAGGTTGGGAAGTATGGGAAGGAGTGTGTCCGCATGCTTCGATAGCCACAACCAATCCTCCTACTTGAAGTACACAGACGCACTCTCAAAAAGCAAAGACAGCGGAGGCGGTCATTGGAAATCAAGATCAAATAAAAAGAAGCTAAGTAAGGAGGAGGATGATTTATCCCAGCCATGGGTGTGTGAAGAGGTAGATCCTTTTACACCCAGAATCCGCTAGTTTGATTTTCCAAAGATAAGAATGCCCTGTCATATTAAGACATATGATGGAAGTGAGGATCCGGAAGATTAATTGAAAATTTTTCAGACAGCAGCAAAAACAGAACGGTGGGCTATGCCAACTTGGTGCCACCTGTTCAACTCTACGCTGACAGGAAGTGCAAGAGTTTGGTTCGACTACCTCCCTCCTGAATCAATAAACAGCTATGACGATTTGAAGATGGCATTCCTGGAAAACTATCTTCAGCAGAAAAAGTACATCAAATATCCCATAGAGCTCCACAACATTAAACAATGGGATGGAGAGTCTATGAAAGACTTTCTGAGAAGATACAAGCTGGAAAGCAGGGATGTTAAGGGAGCACCAGAATGCATGAGGATCTCCGGATTCGTGCATGAAATCACAAACCCTGAACTCAATAAACGTCTGCATGACAAAATCCTAAAAATGGTTGACGAAATGATGAGAGTGACTACATCTTTCCTCAGAGGAGAAGTAGCAGCTTTGAACCACGAGCGGAAAAGTCATTTCCACCATAGAAACAGCAGGAAAGCAGCCATAGACAAAATTTCAAGAAAGGAGGCTTCCGGAGCCAACATAAACCAAAAAGAAAGCAAGATCGATTTACGCTTCTCACAAAAACACCCAAAGAAATTTTCTCCTTAGAAAAAGGAAAATTTAAGGCTCCTCCACCAATGACAACCCCGGTTGAGAAACGGAATCACGCTAAGTTTTGTGAATTCCATGGTGAAGTAGGGCATACCATGGATGAGTGTATGCACCTAAAAAAACAAATAGAAGAAATGCTCAAGGCAGGAAAGCTGTCGCACCTAATCAAAGAGATCAAACAGAATAGTGGGAAGGAGCAACCGAAGGAGGCAAAGAAAGGGGAACCCTCGGGGAAGGACAAAGCATTAGCTATCTTAATGGTCCAGCCTTGAGAAAGAGTGGCCAGACAGAAGATAACCCAAAGCTTTTCCTCTAATCCGACAATTTTCTTGCCACCCCTGGATGCGAATGAAGGAACGAAAGGTCCAATGATTATCGAAGTAGAAATAGGAGGTCATTGCATACATCGCATGTATGTAGATGGTGGATCGGCCTCAGAAATACTATACGAGCATTGCTTTACCCGGCTTCACCCAGAAATCAAGAACCAATTGGTTCCAGCTACTACCCCTCTGATTGGATTCATCGGTGAGATAATATGGCTAATAGGGCAAATACAGCTACTAGAAAAGATTGGAGATGACGATCACTCTACCTCAGTCTGAATGAATTTTGTGGTCGTAAGGTCACCATATCCATACAATGGAATTATTGGAAGACCAGGAGTTAGGAAGTTACAAGCCGTCCCGTCAACAGCACACAAAATGTTGAAGCTTCCGATAGAAGGAGGAGTAATTACTCTAAAAAGCAGCAGGTTGGTCCCGTTGGAGTGTGCCCTGGTCTCCAGATTAGAATGGACCCTTCCGGCTAACAAGCCAATGGTGGAAGAAATAATTAAGGTGTTGATAAACCCAGAATATCTAGAGCAAACAGTAATGATTGGTTCCACTCTCACATAAGAGGGTTGCAACAAGTTGTGCGGCCTACTCCAACGAAACTTGGATATTTTTTCCTGGAAGCCTATGGACATGACTGGCCTCCCAAGGCATATTGCAGAGCATCGCTTAAACGTGCGGAAGGGATGCTTTCCGGTCCGACAAAAGAAAAGGGGGGCAAGCAGCCGATAGAAACCAGACAATACAAGAAGAAGTAGGAAAACTAGTGGAAGCAGGAATTATGAGGGAAATGCACTACCATGACTGGTTATCTAACTCGGTGATGGTAAAGAAGCATGATAACAGTTGGAGGATATGCGTAGACTTTAAAGACCTAAACAAAGCATGTCCAAAAGATGGGTATCCGTTACTAGAAATAGACTGAAAGGTGGAATCCTTGTACGGATTCCCTTTCAAATGCTTTTTAGACGCATACAAAGGCTATCATCAAATACAAATGGCAGAAGAAGACGAGGAAAAAACAGCCTTCATTACGAACCAAGGAAATTTTGCTACACAAAGATGCCTTTTAGCCCGAGGAACGCCGGAGCAACTTATCAGCGCTTGGTAGACAAAGCATTCCCTAAGCAAATCGGCAGGAATCTTGAAGTATATGTGGATGACCTTGTTATCAAGAGCCGCACAAAGGATGAGATAGTTAGAGACATATAGGAGACGTTCCAAACTCTAAGAGAAATTAACATGAAGTTGATTCCTAAAAAGTGTACCTTCGAAATAGAAGAAGGAATGTTTCTAGGATACAAAGCTAGTACCAGCAGATTGAAGGTATGTCCGGACAAGGTGGATGCGGTTTTAAGCCTTCCGTCCCCAAAGTGCTTAAAGGATGTGCAAAAGTTGAATGGAAAGCTCGCAAGCCTGAATCGGTTCTTAGCCAAATCAGTAGAGAAATCGTTACCGTTCTTCAAAACTTTGAAAAAATGCACGAAGAAGAGCAATTTCTGTTGGACCATGGAAGCTGAAAAGGCGTTCAAACAAATGAAGCGGCTCATTGCTGAACTTCCCATGTAAGTTGCATTAGTGGAGAAGGAAGAACTCATCGTGTACCTAGCAGCAGTAAAAGAGACGGTAAGCGCGGTCCTAATGACAGAGAGAGAAGCTAAGCAAATGCCCGTCTATTTCGTTAGCAGGGCATTAAGGGGTCCGGAAATAAATTACACTTCGATGGAAAAATTAGTATTGGCCTTGGTACATGCCAGTAAGCGCCTAAATAAATATTTCCAAGCGTACCCCATCATAGTAATCATGGACCAGCCAATACAACAGGTGTTATCAAGACCAGAAGTGGCAGCGAGGTTGCAGAAATGGAGCATCGAATTGGGAGAATACACAATACATTACAGACCTAGAGTATCAGTTAAAGGGCAAATATTAGCAGACTTCATAGTCGAACGACCAAAAGAGGACTCTCTGGATACTTTGATGGAAGAAGTAGAAGAACTCCCTGAACCATGGATTTTGTTCACGGATGGATCCTCCTGCACAAATGGTTCCGAGGCGGGACGGATACTCACCAATCCAAAAGGGATGAAATTCACCTATGCTCTATGATTCAGGTTCGATGCCACAAACAACGAAGCGGAATATGAAGCTTTGATTGCCGGGTTAAAGATAGCAGAACAAATAGGCGTAAAAAACCTCCAGGCAAATGTTGATTCACGGTTGGTGGCCAACCAAGTGAACGGAACATATGTCGCAAAAGAAACCGACATGATTCGATATCTGGAGAAAGTAAACACACTCACCAGCAGCTTCAAAGCGTTCTCAATCAAACAGGTTCCTAGAAGTGAAAACAAAAAAGCCGATGCGTTAAGCAAGATAGCATCAACAAGTTTTGCACACTTAATTAAACAAGTGCTGGTTGAGGAGCTAAAGGAAAAATCCATAAGTGCAACGGAAGTATTGGCAATAGTAGAAGAAGAATGAGATACATGGATGACTCCTATTTTTAAGTTCCTCACGGACGGAACACTGCCAGAAAAAGTGAAAAAAGCAAGAGCAGTGAGACGCAAGTCGTGGCGGATTTCCATAATAAATGGGACACTCTACAAAAAATCTTTCCTTGGACCATGGCTACAGTGCGTAGGACCACTTCAAGCCAACTATGTTCTAAGAGAAATACATGAGGGATCTTGCAGCATGCACGTAGGCACACGATCCGTCGTGGCAAAAGCCTTGCGAATTGGTTATTATTGGCTAACCATGTACGAGGATGCAAGAACGCTAATAAGAGCATGCCAATAATGTCAGGTTCACAAACCTGTTCCAAGGAATCCGCAGCAAAAGCTAAGCCCAATTACATCTCCGTGGCCATTCTATAAGTGGGGAATTGACATCGCTGGACCATTTCCGGAAGGACCTGGGAAAGTCAAATTCTTGATAATAGCCATTGACTACTTCACAAAGTGGATTGAAGCAAAACCAGTTGCAACATTATTGGCAACCAGATCAAAAAATTCATGTGGGACAACATTGTTTGTAGATTCGGACTCCTAGGGGAAATCATCTCGGATAGCGAAAAGCAGTTCCAGGACAATCCATTTAAAGATTGGTGCGAGAAACTATGTATCCGGCAACATTTTGCTTTTGTTAAACATCCACAAACCAATGGCTTAGTAAAAAGAGCAAACCATAGTCTTGGAGAAGGGATAAAAGCAAAGTTGGACGAAAGGAGCAAAAACTGAATGGAAGAACTTTCTCATGTTCTATGGGCACACCACACTATGATAAAATCTAGCAACGGAGACACTCCATTCTCATTAACATACGGAACAGAAGTCGTCATCCTAGCAGAAATCGACTGTAGGTTCCCGTTCTAACACTTCATAACATGAAACACAAATCGAAACTAAGAAAAGAGAGAGAGAGAGAGAGAATCGTGTAGAGAGAGAGAGATGAGAGAGAGTTGAGAGAAAAAAGATGGAAAAGAAATTAGATATTATGAAAAAGATTTAGAAAAACTAGATATTTTAGAAAATATCTATATATATATATATACCCCTACACATTTAATGTGACGCGCGGGATATTTAACTAGGACCCGGGCTCGGGTTTTGTTTGGGATTAAACCCGAAACATATACAATATTAGATTAACTATCGAGCCCGATTCCCGATATTATTTAATTACAACATTAACTAATTAAAGACCGAAGCTCCATCGTAGAGTGACCGAGCTTCCTTGTTCGACTCAATAAATTGAGGCTAACAATCTCCCCCGAAGTGAGGTCTTGAACACGGGAACGAACTTCCTTTATTGACTCAATAAAATTGAGGCTAACAATCTCCCCCGAAGTGAGTTCATTGATGACACTCCTTCATGAGATCAGTGAGATTGCTTTTGTCGTTTAAGCTCGAGTGTTCTTGGTCTTTGTCTTCGTTATTTGTTGTA
>BQNB010011878.1:0-75000 GCA_026074375.1 Tanacetum coccineum | reverse complement strand
ACCCTTGACTAGTTTTGTAAACCAAACGCAGCCATGGTGTGTTTCTGTAAAACCAAACACCCCGAATGGGTTATAAAACCAGCAGCCAAACACACCCTTTTTGGTGGTGGCGTCGCGACTGTGACATGGAGGTGGAGATGGTTGTCGCAAGGGTGATGAGTGGTGGAGATGAGTATGATCGGAAGATACCGGTCGGAACCACATTTGGTTTCGCCGGAAAATCCCGCGAAAAGTTTTACGCGGCGGTGGGCCGAAATCCTTGGTGAGAGTGGCCGGCGTGGGGTGGCCTAAGGATAGAGAGAATTGAAGAAGATGTATGTAATAGTGTTGAAGAAAGAAAGAAAAAAAAAGATAGAAATATATATATATATAATATTATATTTTATTTAATTAGAATTACATGATTAATACTTTGAGGACCAATAATGAAAATATTTAGTATTATTTTGTAAACTATGTTCTGGACTCGTTGGACGAACTTTTACAGGTGATTCGAGTCGCGAAACTCGCGCCATTGCTTTTCAAATTATTTTTCCAATAAAAATGAGTATTCACTCGGCTAATTTTCGTAAGTGTTTTATAAAATTTATTTAAAACGTTTATTATTCATTTATATATTTTTCCGATAAACTTTATCCGTAAAACGAATTTTAACTTTAATAATTGCGTTTTTAACATACGTTTTCGATTAACAAGATAATTAATTTATTAAATATTTTTATTTAATAACTTATGATAATTAAATACAATTTTAATTATTTTTGGGTCGGTACGCGTTGTGTTCAAAATTTTAGCGAGGGCATTTCAGTCACCTTCTGACTGTTTCCAGGTCTCGGTCAAAACTGAAAAGTTGCTAGGAATGTCGTTTTACATTAAATTGCTTTAGAGTCCGAGTTGTGAAAACGTGCTTTAGGTGGTCGTTCTATAATCCTAAAAAAACAAAAAAAGTCATACACTAAAAGGTCAACGATTTGAATGTAGTCATTCAAAATTCGAAAATTCTCGGAAGTTACAGTACACTACCCCTTAAAGAAATACTCTGACCCTTAGATGTAAAATTTGTTTAACCATTGTGTGACCAAGGAAAACTTAAAGGTTTAAAACTCGTATCTAAACAAGACGTTGATAACTTTTTATTCACAAAATTACAGGTGTATTCTACGCTTCTCAGTCCTAACAAAAATTTTG
This sequence comes from Tanacetum coccineum, assembly GCA_026074375.1. Taxonomy (NCBI): domain Eukaryota; kingdom Viridiplantae; phylum Streptophyta; class Magnoliopsida; order Asterales; family Asteraceae; genus Tanacetum; species Tanacetum coccineum. The sequence continues at coordinate 73,812 of BQNB010011878.1, read as the reverse complement.
GCTAGTTAGTCCGATAATTTAATCCTTCAAAATGGGCATCTCAAAATATTCATTTACAATCTTACGACTGCTATAACCGCGTATAGAAAAGACTCATTAATTGAAACTCCTCAAGAAGAAGGTGTAGTCGCGTGAGTATGTTTGTAAAAGTTTCTAAATGTCCGAGGACGGAGTCTCTTTTCTACTATCTGTAATGTTCGATGATTCATATCAACGTGGCTTAGTAGTAAGTACCCAACTTACTTGGCAGTACCAGGATGTATCTGCGACCTAAGCTTTCCTACTAGTGGCCCCGAAATAAATAGTCCAACTATCTGTTTCGTCAATATGTGTTTATCTCGTTTAAAAGGAGTTGCGTTACCTATTGGATAAAGTTGTATCAGTCGGGACCAGATCCATGATCCTATTTTCCTTAGTATCAGAGGGACCTTCAAAGTTATGAACAAGTCAGTCCATGTATCTTTAGCTGTCTCACAGCTAATGAATGACTCCATTATATCATCTGGTAGACATGATATAATGATGCTTTTAAGGCGTTGGTCTTGATTGACCACCCTCCTCTCATCAGGGGTCCATTGGGACTCGGGTTTATCGGCACCTTCAGCCGTTTTCGGTTTGAAAAGACCATCCTTAATACATTGAATGTAGTAGGGTTCCATTCCCGTTAAATAGCAAAGCATACGCTTTTTTCATTTGTTAAATTTTCCAGGCTCTAGACGAGGAGCAACAGTAGAGTAGCTGCCTCCTTTTTTGTCTACTAGCTGAGGTACATTACTTATAGCAACCATTTTAGGATCTAGGTTTTAAAAACTCAAAGCAGATTTAAAAGAGTTTTATAAACCTTCTGCTCTGATACCACTTGTTGTTCCCTTTGAGGTAGTGACCAAAACTATAGAAGTTAAGATAAACTAACTCATGGCTTTAAGTAATGTGAATGAAAATCAGTTTAGACAAGATATATGTATAAAACAGTAAGGAACACAAAACTAATTTTCAATGTTTAACTCTTATATTTATTAAGAATTATACCCCATTGTATGCGGAACTACAATGGGGATTGAATGACAATGTGTGTGTGTGATCTCCTCACTAACAACTTTGCATGAACCTAAAGTCATATGCAAAGCTGACTACAATGTTAACCAACTGAGCTCACTCAGGAACTTAGTAGATTTTAGAGGATTAGGTGTTTGTGAAAGATACGACTTTAAATGCACAAACTTGACCTACTCATTTACACGTCGTTTTCTATTAATACTACTTGGGTAGGGTCATACCTACATGGGTGATGAGTGCGTGCCCTAATGCTGATAGGCTAGTACTTATTGCACACCTTTGTCTCTATTACAATTCTATTCTAAATATGGGACAAACACACTTTCTAAGGTCAGTGCTGACACTGACCTTGTCTTCATACCCTATTCAAGATAGTTGACTTCAGTCAGATAAGAGCTTGGACTTATATGTTTTCAAACTATCCCGCCTATTCTTCAGTCTTTGGTCTTCAGGGTCTTCTAGTTGTTGGAGATCGTATGGGGTCCAGTGAGTCTATTGCCACAACTCACTGAACCCATCACCTTCTTCTTTGGCTCAGGCTTCATTCATTGAGAACCGCCTCACTGAATGCTAGAGTCTTTCTTGTAGGCTCAAGCTGAGTATCTAGAAGTGTCACACCCCAACAAGGCGGAAACACAGGTTGCGATGATATCTTTTCATCGCACAAGATACAAGATATCACCATTTACTCTTTACAAGAACAAAGTTACAATGGGTTTTAAATACAATCTTGATAAACAAAAATCCAAGTCAAAATCCCAAAATCCCCAAGGTACACGTCCGTGGACCTCCATCTCATCCTTTTACCTTTTTGCTAATGACACACCTGAAAATGATACTCGAAAATGTCAACAAAAAATGTTGGTGAGCTCGTAGGTTTGATTTAAACCCAGTCACTGTGCCAATATTTTAACCAATGGACAATTATGCAATATGACTGTGAATATATGCAAAACAAAACCCATGACTTAGCATCCCCCGCTAATCATGTACCATGACCTAGCATCCTCGCTAGTCATCAAACTAGCATATACCAATGCTCTTGGAGTCGCAACTCCGAATGTCACTTACGCACCTAAATGCCTACCAACTGGAGCATTTAATTAGGGCATGACCACACAAGACATAACAAATCCTTTCTAATCATCGATGCAAGTAAGTACAAATCAAACCACATAATATTCACATAGCAGTCATAAGCATATAAATTGTCCCCAAAACAAACCACGTTTCGCACAGTAAGAAAACACATTCAAACAATTTGAGTATCATTTTCCCCCAACAGAAAAACATAAAAAGTGAGGCTACGAGAACTCACCTCAATAACAATAACGCAAGCTGAACAATAAAATCTCTACACAATGCACCAATAATCTCTACAACGCACGACGGTACCCGGCCACGACCTAACATTAATTTCACCTTATTAACATTTTGTACAAAATTACCTTATTGTAGAAGCGTTTGTCCTTACTCACACAAAATCCTCATTCTCTTTACAAAACTCTTATTCCCATTACAAAATCTCTTATTCCCATTACAAAATCTCTTAGTATCATGGTTGTGTGGTAACTACATAAAACAACTCGTTGCACTTGGACTAAGTGCGACATCAACACGAAATACTCAAAACATAACCAACAACTAAAACGAAACATTCGACCAAACGATCCAAGAAATCCGACGAGAAATGAGTAAAAACCCAAAGATCCGAAATAAAAGAATAACCATCTCCATAATCGATACAATATATATATATATATATATATTATATATATATATAGTATATATTTATATATAAATATAAATATATAGTATCTATATTTAAAAATAATTAAGTATATAACACTTTACATAAAATAATAATATTTTATTATTATTTTCGTCTTCTTATCGGGCTAAAAGGGGTAAATATGAATCTTGTCATCTTAGTACGTCCACGTTCAATCGTTTAACCTTAACACTTAACGTTTACAAAAGTCGTCTTTTGTTCTTTAGTTAAATCGACACAAAATAATTATTTCACATTATTTTCTAAGTGTGACATTTTTCACAAAATTTTGACATGACCCGTTCGTTTGAAAAAGGTTTTCTAAGGTTTTCAAACCTTATATTTCAATACTTTCCACAATTTACTAAAATTCGGCCAAAATGCCAAAAGTCCATACGTTCAAAGCGTTTATCCATTTATAACAAAATCGACCATATTAACCGTTTTCCACTTTCGTAAATCAATTTATCCGTCTTAGTAGTCCTAACTAATAAATTTTCACCTATTGGGCTCAAAAGCCCAATATTAGTCCAATAACACTTGTTAAATTTAACATAGCCATTTTAAACTTTATCCGTAAAACGAATTTTAACTTTAATAATTGAGTTTTTAACATACGTTTTCGATTAACAAGATAATTAATTTATTAAATATTTTTATTTAATAACTTATGATAATTAAATATAAATTTAATTATTTTGGGTCGGTACACGTTGTGTTCAAAATTGTTGCAAGGGCATTTCAGTCACCTTCTGACTGTTTTTAGGTCTCGGTCAAAACTGAAAAGTTATCAGGAATGTCGTTTTACATTAAATTGCTTTTGAGTCTGAGTTGTGAAAACGTGATTTGGATGGTCGTTCTTGTAAGTCAAGTCAGACCTGAAAAGTCAAAGGGTAAAATAGTTATTAAAAGTTACGAAAATTGCCGAATGTTACAGTACCTACCCCTTAAAGAAATCTCGTCCCGAGATTAAATTTGCGTTATCCGCTTAGTGTGACTAGGAACAAGACTTAAGATTTACTAAGCCAGTTGAACATGACGCTGATAACTTTATTCAGCAATATCTGATGTTTCGACACTTCTTAATATACATAGGTTTCGGCTAGGTTGACTAGGATATCCAATCCAATAGAATAGGTATCTTAGGGAAACATCGTTTCAAGATTCATTGTTGGTATAATGCTTTTTAAAGAAAGCATCTTAATGTTGAACACATCAAAGGAGAAAGTGTAGTCGCGTGGTTATGTCTATATAAAGTTATAAATGTCTTAAGCCAGAGTCTCGTTTCTGCTATTCTGTCATGCTCAATGATTAATAACAGATGAGGCTAAAGGATGTAAGTATCCAACTTACTTGGTAGTACTGGGATGTATCGCGACCTAAGTCTTCGTACCAGTGGCCCGAAATGAATAGTTCAACTATCTCTCTCGTCGATAGGTGTTTATCTAGTTTACGGGGTTTGCATCCTCAATTGGATGGAGTTGTACCAGTTGGGACCGCTCCAGGGCCCAACAACAGCAACCACGAAAATGATAACAAACGGCGATAGGATGTTGTACTCAGTCTGTTAGTTCCACAGACAGTTTACGATTGCAAGGATTTGCAATAGCAACAGTATTATGATTGCATGAAACTTAGATTATAGATCCTTTTAATGTTGCTTCTTGTGAATTGAGTGTCGCATTCGGATTAGAAAACTCTAGCCATAAGATATTAAATTTGGTCATAGACGTCTAGGGGAAACGCGAGTGGCATAGAAGGATACCATCGGTAAACATCTTTCATACTACCTTACCCCTAATATGGTTGATCCCTCTTAAGATATTTCAATTGCATTTAATATAATCTTAGGGGCCTTGTAATAGTCTTCATACTACCTTACTTGTGTGCTACCTTAACGGAATATTAAATAGACGGCGGGTTCGTGTAATTCATTCATGACTTAGGAAATACTTAAATAGATCATCACAAGTGTGACAAAGCAATTGGATTAGGAGAAGCACTCTGAGGAGTAATGCATGATTAAATAAATACATTCGTTTATCATATAAATTATCACCAAAGTAGTTTAGATTTAGTTTACTAATTATAATTTTAATCAAACCAACCTCTCAAACTATGAGTTTACCTACTTTCTATTAAATAAAAATACAAAAAGAATCTTCTCTCAACATCATAGACCTTTGTTAGATTCTGTTCGAGCCTTCCCAAACTATTCCCCTATAGAATGATAACAACCCTCGAGTCTTTCCTATACTACACTACAACGGTTAGGTACTCTGCTTATGGAGTTATAAAACTTCTTGTGAAGTCTTATGACAACCTATCAAGTTTTTGGCGCCGCTGCATGAGGAATGTAGTTTTAGTTTTTACCATTTGTTTTAACTTTAGGTCTACTCGCATGATTCCTATCAGGTGAATTTCTTATTTTTGGTAATATTAGTTTTCCTTGTAGTCTATCTTTTCTTTATGTTATTTGTTTCGTAATCCATTTTCGTTGACCTCTATAGGAGACGAAAATCCTATCCGTACTCTTAGAGATTACTCCAAACCTAGCCACGAGGGCTACAGAAACCGTGATCTCCCCAAAGGGACATGTGGTTCCTCTTCGTCCGACACTATCTGGATAGTGCAAACGGATGCTGATTCCAACGGACTTCGTCCGAGGATCCAAAAGCAACAACCTTAAGAGAGTTTTCTAAAACTAGGACTCACTGACCTTTAAACGGTGACAATAAAGGAAAGAACGTGCATGTGTTTATTTCAATTTTCCCTTCGCGATCAAGCTAGCAATTGGCTTGAACGTCTTCCAGCAGGATCCATCTCAACATGGGAGGATCTTACCACTCTTTCCTTGCTTAATTCTTTCCACCGGGAAGAGTATAAGAACTTCCTAACTACATCCTTATGGTTCTAACAACATCAAGGAAGTCTCTATTCTGAGCATGGACTACGTTTAAAGGACTTTACTCCAAAAAGTCCCTCATCATGCACCAATCGCCCGTGGTAAGCTCGTGACAGAGGACAGCCAAAGAAACATGAGCACTATTTAGAGGACATCTCTTCGCCTCAAGATGTCCCGAGTACATCCGCCGTTATCTAATTAAGCTCAAAAATTAAGTCTAACGCTTGTTGGAAGCTCATCTTGCTCCTAAGCAACATGTTTAAGTGAACAAAATCTCTTCTTTATGTGAGATTTGTAGTGGTCCCCACGACACTTAGTACTTCATGGAAAATCTCAAGCAAGCTTTTGTCGAATATGCGTCATCGTGTACCAATGAAGCGGGAGGCAAGTGGTACACTTTCAAACCCGAGCAAAACAATCTTGGTGACACCTACAATCCGTCATGGAAAAGTCACCCAAACCTTAGGTGGAGACAACCCCAAAATTCTCAAAATAATTTTTCAAACCCACCTAACCGGTTTCAAAACCAACATTCGATCCCGAACCCGCCCCATCAAACAACAATCCTCAAAATTTTAACAATCAATCAAATCTTGAAGGATTGATGTCCAACGTTATGGCATCTTAAGACGCTAGATTGTCCAAGTTTGAAGCCGATTTCAAACAACAACAAAGCGAGATGACCAACAAAATTAACACAGTCTTGAAGGCCATCACTGATCGAATAACTGGAGCACTCCCAAGTGACACAGTTAAGAACCTGAAACTGAATGTTAACTCTACATCTCTAGTTTTATCTGCTCGTTCTTACCCAACAGAAGACCCTCAATGCTCAACCCGAATCTATAGTTCGATCAACGCTGTCACAATATGTCCCAAGCATCCGGACAAATCCCAAAACAACAATCCAGAAGAAGAAGAGAGAGAAGAAACGGACAAACCGAAAAACAACAATACCAACCCTTCCTCACCACGTGATCCATCAGTTTCATTCATAACCGAAAAAGTCCTCCAACTCAATTCATTCTTTGAATCACTCAGCTTGGTTCCCAGTCATCTGACACCGAATTTGTTTGCACGAAAAAGGATGACTATGATGTAATGTTTATTGAGATATTTAAGAAGAATGATGATTCCCGCTAGGAGGAACATGAAGTAGATGAAAACGATGAAGCATGAGAATTAGAGGTGGAGTATTTTGACATATTCTCGACTAAGAGTGAACTAGCATATCATAACTACCTAATGAGTGGCCCAATTCCTTCAATATTTCTGAGAAACCCCATCATCACAGAATAACATACAACATTGAACATGTGCATGTGGAAAAAGCCTACATAGATCTTAACTCCCCTCTAGGGGTGACCCAAACACTATACAACTGGAACACTGTACAACTTGACCATAGGGGTGACCCAAATAGGAGACTAAGCAATTTCACGGGAAGGATTAAGGGAATGCACGTCTTCGTAGGAAACTTTACTTACGTCATAGACTTCATGATTGTTGAGGATATTAGTTCAATAATAGACCCTAGGCTGTCACAAGTAGTACTAAGGAAGCCCTTTGTTGAAATATCCAACATGACTCATGACCCACCCGAAGGAGTAGTGAGGTTCATAAACGAACGAATTAAATTGCATATAAGATGCCCCATAAGATAGAACAGTACAACTCACTAACTTTCAACTAGAAAGATAGCAACCTAGTCAGTCCTAACCTTAGGAACAGGAGGGAACAAAAAGAAAGAGGGGTGGAGTACTTGATGAGCAAAATATTAGGGTTTTACAAAGAATGTCTGGAGCTTGGACCCGAATATTTGACTGGAATTGCTGATGAAGGAGAAGTCACGTGAGGATGTGTGACTTCGAGTCTATCTACAAGACTCACAAATAAAGAAAAGCGCTTTTTGGGAGGCAACCTAATATTTATCTTTCCCGCATTTAGGAGTGTCTTGTGTTTTAATTCTTTATCGTTTATTCTTTTATGTTTGAATTATTTGTAATCATGCTTTGTTTTGTTTTTAACTTCGTCTTATTAACAATCAAAGGTATTTTGCATAAAATAAGTGTAGGGGAAATTATCCGGTTTATAAGAACCAATTCAAACATTTAAAATAAATTGTTTAGATTAATTCGCGTCAGTTTTAAGTGATATAATTGTAATGATTAATTTCAAGGTTTTATGCAGTATTTTCTACAGGAAACAACTAATAAGATTGCGTGCAGGAAATTTTCCTGAAAAACGAATGAGAAGTTTTCACAGTGTGTGGAGATGGCGTCAGAAAATAGTGAAAAGCCGTCTGGATTGTCAAGCGACCGCGACAAGATTTTTCTGTTGCGTCAAACCCTCAGACATGTGAAAATTCAAAATTTTCAATTATTTTCGAAAAATAAAATGTGCAATATCTAAAATTTGTATTTTATCAATAAAACTGGCAGAAGACCTAAAAATTATATCATCACTTCATCCCATCTTTTACTACTTTCTGAGAGTCAACCCTAAAGTTTCGTTGTATATATCATATCCTGGCCGTTTCTGGTTAGGTTTGATTGGTAAGCCAGGTGTAGTTGTCCTTGTCTTTGATTTATAGGTTATATTTGATAAGAAGAAGCTTGGAAGTTCTTAGGAAGTTTGATTAGATGATTCTTGGAGGACGATTTAACAAGTTATCGCATGTTTCTTCTCAGTTATTGACCAAACCAGGGTAGTACTAGTTTCTTTTACTTGTTTCCTTTTCCCTTTATTCATTGTACGGGTACTTCTAAAGAACATTGGGGACAATGTTCAACTTAAGTAAAATGGGAAATAAGCCATTAGAAACTATTCCTTTAATTGCCATTTGCTTTGTTGCTTAATGATGGGTAATATGTCAAAACATAGCGTAAAAGGTAATTTAATCCAAATTTAAATTTTTTTATGACACATACCGATGAAAACTGAGTATTAATAGCGTCTAATGGATAGGAATTTACGACTAGCACAAAAACCCTCAGAATTCCACCCCAAAAATATAAGGTTCGCCTTTAGATCTTTAGGGTATCTATTTTTGATACCCAAGATAGTTTATACCTTTAGCTTTCTCGAGTTAAGGTTCGAATGCAGTCATATGTGTCTATTTTTTCATACGGAAGTGGCGTATGTCTTTCTTACCATTTTCTGGAGCATTAGTATCGGTATTAAATTATATGAGTGTACTGGTAGTATATTAAATTCTAGAACTTATTTTTGTGATGCATTCTGAGACCGCATAGTGAGAATTAGGATTTGCTAAATGATAAGAGGCACTAGGAATAACCCACGTTTTAAACCTGTAATTGTTATTATGGTCACCTCGATCATATAACTATCCCACACCCTTTCCATGCACTCATTTTTAATGCAGGATACCCCTAGTACACCCCTCCGAGCCTATCCTTTTTTATGGTTCTCGTAATTTTTTGGTTAATCCGGACTATTAATGAAGAGCATTGTCACCCTTGAACCAATTGCTACACCCAAATCGCCTTAGCCTACCTTGTATGTACTCGCTTTTAGTACATTATTGTTTTAACCCAAGTTAATTATTTGAGTACACAGTTGCTAAGTCCTTATCCTTGTAAATACAGTTGTGGGAACAGATGGGGAATTCTTGTGTAGTATTTAAATAACAAGAAAAAGGGGAAGAAAAGTAAAGAATTTATACCCTAAATGTTTGTCCAAAAATGATCTCCATGTGATGACATCAAATAACGTTACATTTATACCATTATTTATCCTGAATACATTATCCACTTTTATCTAATTATTGCAAGAATTGTTACTTAATTGCTTAAATTTGTAAATTGCAGTAATTACGGAGTGATTTGTGAAGAAATGCTAAAAGGCGCACTTTTTGGAGCTTAAACGATGATATTTAAAGATTGCTAAGTTCTGCTTAATATCTGAATCCAAAAAATGGAGATACCACGTCATTCAGCGCCTGGACTTCACAAGAAAACGCGTATTCTCACTTCCCAATACGGCGTATCCATGTTTCCCTATACGCTGTATCCAGCTGGATAACTATTCAGAGATTTGGTGAATAAATATATTTTGGGAAGTTATATTGGATTGATTATAAACTTAGCAAGTACTCCAAGGAAAACACCCCAATACGCCGTATTGACCTAGCTTAATACGGCGTATCTAGTCCTTTTCAGACACTATAAATAGAAGACTTAAAAATGAGTTTTCAGTATGCAAAATCATATTCTCTATACCATACATATAAAGATGATTTTCTGAAGAAAAGAAGAGAAACCAAAGGTCAAGCATCGATCACGATTCCATAGAAGACACCGTGTAATTCATATACTCTTGTAATCATTTAATTTTTGGTATCGTTCGGTAAAACATTTAGTTTACCCTGGTTAATTGATCATGCTTATATAATTACAATAGTTATGGGCTAATACCCTAGGGTATTAGCCATCTTAATGAAGGTTTAATGTTTGGTTTGTTATAAAATCGATTTCTTAATTTATCGCTGAAAGTTTAATTATGTTTATCACATGATACTTGTCTACGTGTTTGTATATGCGACCTATCATTCAACTAGGTCTAGTTACGCCTAACAAGTGAACTAGATACCAGGATAGCTCTCTATATCGTGTTTTATATTACTGGACCAATAGGATCATAATGATGTTCTATTTTTGTCTTTGAATTATGAGTTTAGTTGGACCGGTAGGTGACCCATAACGTTTCAACAAGTATGTTCTTTATTAATTGATAAAGACTTGAACAGTGAACTGCCAGTATATAACATACCGTCAAACAGTGAGTGGGTAAAGTCCCGATGGGCTAGGGTTTAACAAGATCACCATTGCTTTAATCTCTAGATAGATTATAATTAAACTAAAAGGATGCTTTATGCGGATAGGTTAATTGTGACAGGATTCAACGTGTCTAGGTCTTAGGATGATGTCCCACCTATGTCTTAAGAATGATATGTCACTTCGAGATAAGAAATCATTGCACTAAATAAACAAACCAGTATTTAATCAGATTTAATATGGCTAATAAGGTTTTCTATCATTTGGCTTGTACCACTCTTTTATCTTCTAATTGTTTTCTTGCATGTTTATTGTTTTTAGAATTGATTATTGTCACCATAAAACCTGTGTGAGTCTCTCAGGCTGAAAACCCCCCATTATCATTAGAAGTATGTTTAGCATAGGTTTAACAAGTAATTAGAATTAACGTAATTAGATTAATTAAAATATTGATAGAATATAAGGTTAACGACCTCGCTCTTAGTGTTCGACACCCTACTTACCACGAAACTCCACCCGATCGGGTACACTGCCCGTTAAAGTGTTGTTTTAGGATAAGTCGGCTAAATATAAATTTAAAACTTGGTAATCAATAAATTAACCCTACACGTCAGCACATCAAGTTTTTGGCACCGCTGCCGGGGAGTGAAAAAGTATAACCTTTAATTTTATTAGTATTTCTGACCATTAGCTTATAATTAGTATAATTTAATTCTGTTTGTATTTAATTTTAATTTGTTGTGTTATAAATACCAGCCATAATTAATATATGTTTTCTAAGTATCTGTACTGATAGATCAACTGATACCCGTAACCAGCCATTTGGTACGACGTATCGACCCTTATACCACTCAAAACATCGTATTCATCTCTACAGTCTAAACAACGTATCTGTTCTTCTAAACAATACGGTGTATTCTGTAAAATCAATATGGCGTATTGCCCTTCAACGGATCTATACGGCGTATTCAAACAAATTAAATACGGAGTATTTATCATCTGATACAGTAGCAGTAACAATTTTTCACATTCGATTTCCTGTTTTATATGTTCTCTTTCCTGAGGGCACATCCTACTGATAATTTGTGCTTATTTTCAGGAAACCGTTTGATGAACAATGGAAAAAGCTATTCTGAATAAAGCTCAAGTTGAACAAAATCTTGCTGAGCCAATGACCGAAAGCTATGAGAAATTTGAACTCAGCAAGGAATTATTAACTGAGCTACGTAGTAACACTTGCATCGGAAAGGATGAAGAAGATGTGGTTAGCCACATCGCTAAAATCCTTGAAATACTTGATTTGGTCAAAATAGCCAATATGGACCCTTTTCAACTACGCATGAAGGTTTTCCCTCTTTTACTTTTTGGGGATGCGAGAAAATGGTGGATGAACGAAGGAAATGGCAAAATCACCACTTGGGAAGAATTGGTGAAGAAATTTTTCGGTAAATTCTATTCCTTGTCATGTGCTAGCAATTATGATAAGATGTGTGACGATGATGAAGAAGGTCATGATCCCTTGGAGTTCATAACTTAGGCAAATTTAAAGTTCAAAGATCATAAGAAAGTGGACGAAACGACTAAGCACGTAGTATTGTATACTTGTTAATAGACAATTACATAAGGATTTCATATGTTTCCTATGTTCTCCAGAACATATATCCATCTCAGATCTATTGTATCCCTCTCTCTCTCTCTTTCTAATGTTGATGTTATATATATTCAATACCTATACCACCACGATGCCGTCGACCTCTTTGTTGCCGATGGTGTGTAGCGTTGGTGGTTGGTAGGTGACGTTGGTGACCTTAGATGGGTCTTTAGGTGACGTCGGTGACCTTATATGGTTGGTTTGTTTTGTTGGGGATTTGTATTTGTTGGCTTGGATTGGAATCGATTGATGTGTCTTGAACTGAGTTACAATTTCTGACCGATCGAAAGGTATATTCTAAAGATTTTGTTTTTAGTTGTTAGGCTAAATTATTGATGTTTTATTTAGTGAAGATTTAATTTTGAGTTTGTTTATTGGGGTAAATTATTGATGGTGAATTTTGCGGAGTTCATGTTGTTTGTTAAGTTTATATAATACGGGCAACGATGTGATTTGTGTGCCTTTGTTGTTTCACGAGCGACGATGTGATTTGTGTGCCTTTGTTGTTTCGGTAAGCGTAGTGTATCAAAACTCGTATCTTGGCGTGGCGACCACGTGGTTGCAGTCATGGCTGGTTTTTGGTGCCGCTTCCATACTTGCAGGCCCGAGTCTCCTTATAAGAGGTTCAAGTTAATCTCATTCACCAAGAATGATTTTAGTGTTGAAGAAGTTGACCCTACAGTACGTGAAATTGAATGCATAGTCCAAAAGAATTAGCGTGGTCTTAATTTTTACATGATTGTAAATCTTTTCTATGGATAGTATGATATAAACAATAGGCGATAACGATAATCTTCTACTGCTGTGTTTTTGTGAGCCGTGGTTCACAAACATCTGTCTTGGCGAGGCAACCACAGGTAGACTGTGGTTTCAGCCACGGATGGTGTATCGTGTGATTCCCAAACCAGTGGATCTGAGCCTCATACACTGACCCGATTCACCCATTAATAAAACTTATATACCCAATTTGTTTGGGGGTACGTGTTCGTTCCGTGTGTATTTCGATGCATCTTGACTCTGTCTCTCTTTATCATCTCTTTCTCTCAGATATGTCTCATATCTCTCTCACCCTCTCTCTTCTGTGACTGTTTCATATAATACATAGTCCGAAAGAATTAGTGTGGTTTTAATTTTCACAATATTATGAGCCTTTTTCTATGGACACTGTGATATAAACAATATGCGATGACCATGATCTTCTACTGTTGTTTTTTTTGTGAGCCATAGTTCACAAACATCTGTATTGGCGAGGAAACCACAGGTAGACTGTGGTTCCGTTTACCAATATCGCCTTGTCTCATGCTTTTTTATACTGACGTGATTATTATAAGTCCCTGGTATAAGGAGATGTGTTGTTTAGGATAATGAGAGGTTGTGTTTTGTCGTTGAATATGGTAGACGTTGTGGGTTAAATAACTGCATTTTTGTTTGATCGGATCATAGAATACGGGCACACCACCTTATGAGGTTGCTTAGTTAAGCTTATGGCTTATCCATAACACTTTGGCTGCTTATATTTTGTGCTTATGCTTAAGCTGTGTAAAAATAAAATCTTCTTATTTCTATTTGAAGCAGTGTTTATGAAATAAGAATGATGATTAGCTTGAGTTAGCCTGTGCTGGATCTCTTCGATGCCTCCGGTCTCTTTGTTACCGCCTTTTATGGTGTGTGGCGCTGTCTATCGATGTGTGACGATGAGCAGTTTTAAGTGGGCGATTCATACGAACAAAGAGAATGCAAGTGTTGGTTTTTGATGGGACTGGAATTCAGTCATGTAAACACATAATCTAGATATAGTTGTTGAGAAAACATTGAAAAAAATGGTTTTAATGGTTCAGGTTCGATCAACTCTGTAAATTTTCTCAAAAGCATTTCGTTTGTGGCAATAGATATTCCCTTAAGTACACTATTCCCAACTCTTTGCACGTGGGGGATATACGTCAATATTTGTCGATGGCGCTGTTGATTCGTATGTGACAATGGTTAGTTGATTTGCATATGAATCTTGATCCGCGTGTGTAAACAGTTTGTCAAACCTGAACAAAAAGAATGTGAATGTGAGAGGCTGTGAAGATGCAACATCTATACTTCTGATATGATTTGAGTATATGTGAGGTTATTTTCTGCATCTTTGCGGGGTAAGCTTACTGAGTTTGCAGCCATGGCAGATATACCCTTTTTTCTCGATTACTTATATCTGAGCCTCATCATTAGCTTTTGGATGGTCGAACTTTAGTTAACATCATACATTATACATTATACAATATAAACAAAAGGTGTGAGTTATGTTTGTGGTGGGTTTTTTCTTAACCCAGTACCAACCTAGGTTAAAAAGGTCAATTGCAAGCCATCGTTTTTTGACCACGTTGATTATAGTTGGTACATGCTCACAACTCTCTTTAATGCCGCCATTGTCTTTGTTGCCGCTAATCATGGTGTGTGACGTTGCTCATTGGTCGGTGACGTTGGTCACAAATTATTGTAGCAACATTATTATATTACTTTTGAAACCGCATCAGGTACACAAAAGAATCGGGCTGGCTGGCAACGAATTTAGGGCATATTCAGTGTGGTTTTATTTTCAGTTGAGGCACATGGGCTAATGGTGTTTCGCCTGTGTTTTGTAAATTTTATATAATTATGACACCACATAAGTATGGCCATGATGATTGTTTACTGTTTATTGTGCAGCTAATACACACTCGTATTTTGGCTTGGCAGTTACACCAAGAGTGTGACTGCAACCATATCGGGTGGTTGGTGCCGCCGCGTATACGAAAATCTAAGCTTGTGGTCGCTTAAAACAACGAATCGACTTACTTTTAATAAAAAAAGTTGCTCCAAACGGGCACATTGTATTTCTAAAGTGACTAGGTAACCTATTGTAAAACAAAACTTACCTAAAATCACCCATCTCTAGAACTCATCATTGCTGAATGCTTCATTGTATGTATTGCAGGTTTGGACTAAAGCCCATAAAGGAGTGACTTTCATCATATAAAGCGCATGATGACATCAAATAACGTCATATTTATACCATCATTTATCCCGAATAAGTTACCCATTTTTATATAATTATTGTAAGAATTTGTACTTAATTGCTTAAAAGTGTTATTTGCAGTAATTGAGGAGTGATTTGTGAAAACGTGCTAAAAGGCGCATATTTTGGAGCTAAAACAAAGATATTTGAAGATTGCTTATTTCTGACCAATACGCCGTATCCAGGAAAAGAGATACGGCGTATCAGCGCCAAGTCTTCACAAGAAAACGCGTATTTACAATTCCCAATATGGCGTATCCACCTTCTGCAATACGCCGTATCCATGAAGATAACTATTCAGAGATACGAAGATATTATTATTTTGTGAATGTATATTATATTGATCTTAAACTTTGTGCGCACTCCAAGGGATACACCCCAATATGCCGTATTGGCCTATCCTAATATGGCGTACCAATCATTTTTCAGAGGCTATAATAGAAGAATCAAAAATGAGTTTCCAGTGTGCAAAATCATATTCTTTATACCATACACATAAAAGATGATTTTTTGAAGAAAAGAAGAGCAACTAAAGGTCAAGCATCGATCACGATTCCATAGAAGGACACATGTAATTTCTTACTCTTGTAAATATTTTAATTTTTGGTAATCATTCGGTTTTAAAACGTTTATTTACCATGGTTATTTGATCACGCTTGATATTACGAATGGTTTTATGGGTTACACCCGTGGGTATTAGCATCTTAATGAAAGATTTAATGTTTGGTTTGTTTTAAAATCGATTTTCTTAATTTATCGTTGAGAGTTTAATTATGTTTATCACATGATACTTGTTTACTTGTTTGAATATGCGACCTATCATTCAACAAGGTCTAGTTACGCCTAACAAGTGAGATAGATACTAGGATAGCTCTCCATATCGTGTTTTATATTACTGGACCAATAGGATCACAAATAATGTTCTGTCTTTGTCTTTAAATTAAGAGCTTAGTTGGACCGGCAGGTGACCCGTAATGTTTCAACAAGTATGTTCTTGATTAATTGATAAAGATTTGAATAGTGGACTACCAGTATATAAAATACGTCAAACAGTAAGTGGTAAAGTCCCAATAGGCTAGGGTTTATCAAGATCACAATTGCTATAATCCCTAGATAGATTATAATTAAACTAAAGGATGCTTTATGCGGATGCGTTAAATTGTGACATGATTCAAACTTGTCTAGGTCTTTAGGGATATGTCCCGCCTAAGTCTTAAGAATGATATGCCGCTTTGAGATAAGAAATCATTGCACTAAATAAACAAACCAGCATTTAATCGGATTTAATATGGTTAATACAGTTTTCTATTCATTTGGATTCGTACGCTCTTTTATCTTCTTGATTGTGTTTTCTTGAATGATATTGTGTTATAGAAATGATTATTGTCACATTAAAACCTGTTGCAGGTCTCTCAGGCTGGGGAAAAACCCCAATATTTATTAGAAAAAAGGTATCTAGCATAGGTTTAACAAGGTAATTAGAATTAACGTAATTAGAGATAAATTAAAAATATGATAGATTTAAGGGTTAACGACTCGCTTAGTTTTCGACACCCTACTTACCTAACGAAACTCACTACCGATCAAGGTACACTGCCAATTAAAGTGTTGTTTTTAGGATAAGTGCCTAATATAAATTTTTTAATTTGGTAATCAATAAATTGACCCTACAACGACCTGCATCATCAAGTTATTTGGCGCGTGCTGTCCGGGTGGGACGTGAAAAGAAGTTTAACCTTTAATTCTTATTAGTATTTCTAACCCTTAATTAGCTTAGCTTAGAAGAATCTAATTATTCAAATTATGTTTGTAATTGTTTGCTTGTGTGCTTTGTATATATTTGCATATTGTGTGTTTGAGTATTTTCTGCATTATTACAGTCTTCCGTAATACTCTGAGTCGAATACTGAATACGCGTATTCAACTTCTTCGATACGGCGTATAAATTTTTCCAAAACCAATACAGCGTATTCGACTCTATAATCAATACGTCGTATTAGGCTATTTGACAGTATCTTTTCTAGCGAATTTATTATAGGTTAAAATGGACGCCCCAACATAACTATGGAAGAATACATCAGCTGCTAAAGGAAAAAGCCGTTGGCCATGGTAAGGTGTATAAAACTAGAAAACTGATGCGTTATGGTAAGATCTGGTATGATGAAGACGTTCACGACCTTATATCTGTTGAAACTGAATTCACAGCTATAGTATTTGATAACGCGTTTACATCTAAAGTAACACCCTCCTATGAACCCACGGTAAGTCCTCTTAACGATAATAAAATTAACTTTAGAATATCATTTGATGAATCCGACGACGAAGATTACACGGTAATTTATGACGAAAATTCATTTTTCCTATAAATTATTTTATTGTCGTACAATTTGAAAACGGATCAGATAATGATAATGATAAATGTCAATATGCCTTCATTTTCACTCACCCGAGCTGAGGTCAGTTTCCTTCTAATGGATTTAGACTTCTTTATAAAGATTATTGGAGAATGAATTCCAGCATATGATTTACAATTGATGCTCTAACGTCTAATCAGATTTCTTAATGAACTTATTATAAGTTCATAACGTTATCGGATGAAATTAATATGAAACATCATTGACCGAATGTGATGAAAAGGAATAAAATGTTTTATACTTTAATGATTTATTTCCTTTTAACGTGATTTATCCCGATGATCTAAAATCGGATACGGACAATGATAATGATAAAATCGATAATGAGGGCAACTTGGGGGATATGTTGTACATACCATTACTAATTGTATAAATGTTGATACACAAGTGTCAAATAAGCTTTTGGAAACAAGTCATGATACATCTAATAAAATTTTCAAAACTAAAACTTTTATCAAGAAACTAAATGTTAACATCATGACTTGTAATCATCTTAGCAATGGGATGTCATACATTTTCCTAATCAAGAATTTGTAAGTGCCATTTGGCATCCCGTTCGACCATAAATTGTTTTATAAGGATGGGATTAAATTGGAAAAAGTCAAACTTAACGACTGGCTGAAACAAAAGTGCTTCTTGGGAGACAACCAGGTCATTTAAAATTGTTTGATTCGGAGTTGTCTTCCAGTACATCCATAACGAGTATCGAACCCCTCTAGATACGGGTATGGATGTGTCTGGACTAGTTATCGATCTGTAAATTAAATTAGTACTTTAAAACATTTTAATTGTTTTTACAGGAAAACACGAGTATCCTAGGGTATGGGTCTACAGGCGTATTGATCCCTGTACTAGTTGTGTGTTTAATTGTTTCCTGCATTGTAACCATTGTATAACTGAGATAGGAATTGCACTTTTGTCTTCTAATCTTTTATGCAGGACCTTGCTATAAGAAAATCGACGATATGGTATACTCTGAAAAAGACGTGTGTTGGACTCGTACAAAGCATTTTGAAGCCTCGTCAACACACTTTTGCTCAAGTACTCAAATTGGAGAATTATCACGAGCAACATATTAGGGAAATTCCTCGTTCTAATTCAATTTCCCATTTTCTTCATTGTTTTATCTATACAACGAGGACGTTGTATAATCTAAGTGGGGGGATGGAGAATTAGAACGCCTACTTGTCCTTTCTTTTACAAATAACATGCTATATGCTTAAATTATGCCAAATTTAATTTTTTTTCTAGACATAACGTTTATAAAAAAAATATTAGTTTATATGACCTCGCGAACTATTAACCTTATGTAATATTGTGAAGAATGATGCCTATTTGATTTCCCAAACATTTACTAAAAATTCCACAAAAATATGAGTGTGCCGGTGATGTAATGGACTTTAGAACTTGGCATGGTATATCACTCGAAACCACAATGATGACTACTATGGATTTAGATGGAGAAACATTTTTAACTGGTAAATTTTTAGGAATACACCAAAAAGCCTAAATGTTGTAAAATTAACTAACTACACTAGGTTAGTTAATTCTGTAAAACCTTTGCTACTTCTTACTATAAGAGTAGAAGATCCCCTGAAGAAAAAAAATTGCTGTAGCCATCTTGTCTTTTTACATCATGTCTATTTTTGTTAAAACCGTAACATTAGCTCTACCTGTGATTGAGCTAGCTAATCAAAGTTGCTAGTTGCTTTTTTGTAAAGTTTTGTATTTCCTGAGTCAAAATGAATTTTTCAATCTCCAGTTAGGTCGGGAAATTGCACAATGCAATGGGAAAACATGTAGCTCGTGTATTTTGCTACTTTCGCGATTATGTATTATGTTCAAAGAAGAAGCGCTAAAGGAAAAAATTATCCGAATAAAAATTATGATTGTGTAGTCGGTGAAAATTAACACGAGATTATTTATGTTATGAAAAAAAATGTAAATATAGATAATGCATTCAAAAAGAGAAGGAAGTTTTATAGTCGGTTCACTAAACTTAAACCGATGAAATTCTTAGAAGGATCGATTATTCGTGGACAAAAATCAACGATGTATAGTTTTGTATTAAGTGGCCGATATCACCACTTTTGTAAAAGTATGTAAGTTTGGGATTTTCGTGAAGTTGACCGTTATAGGAACGCCAACTTAGGTTGTCTTTGTCATTTCTATGATCAAGGCGTTTGTATATATTTTGAGTCTTTATCATGGAACGGTCGGGGAAAAGTTACTAGCAACTACCATATTTGTTCAAGGCTTAAAATATTTGTTTTTGTTGTATTTAATTTAACATCCATTCATTTACTTCTTTTTCTGATGACTAAACCTTGGGTTTTTACTCGATCGTGGAATGTAGTGCCAGCATGGCTGTCTATTCCGTCGTTAGGCTTGTATGCGTGACTCGCTGCCTTGTTGTTTATGACTTTTGGTGAATTGAAGCTCCTAATTACCCTGTATCGTTATTATCCTAAACCTGTGGTTAAAACACGAATGAGGATGTGATCGAATCATACATGTCTATTCCGTCGTTACGGCCATGTATGTGTGGTTCAGCTGCCTTGTTGGTATGGTACTTTTGGTGAAAGATTGTTAGAATGATCCACCTTAGCCTTATATAAAAACCAACTTTGCCTTTTGATTGTTTCTCCTTTAGCTTCTAGTGGTGGAGATGTGTTCCTTGTCATAGCTTATGATACGAAGATAATTCATGACTGAGCGAATGCAGCGTACCAATTAAATGTTACACTAGATTAGTTGATGATTCTGAGTGATTCATTTCCATATTTGTTAGGTTGATTGGTCTTGTTTAGGTGATTAAAAGACATTGACAGTGCTTATAAGAAAAATTCCTTGACTTCGGTTTATGGGTCCATTTTCAATATAATTAGAGTCACGGGTTGAGGACATGTTGGATTAATGTGAGGGATATTTGATGAAATAAATCATAGATTACATTTATACCATTATTTATCTGAACAAAACTAACCTACTTTTATTATAATTATTGAAGAATTCGTGCTTTAATGCTTCAAAGTGTTATTTGCGGTAATTGAGGGCTGATTTGTGAACAGACATGCTAAAGGGAGCATATTTGGCGCTAATTGATGATATTTGAGATTGCATTATTATGGACCAATACGCGATAATCCAAGAAAGAGTTACGGCGTATAGGCCAAACTTTTCCACAAGAAAATGCGTTTAACTAATTCCCAATATGGCGTATCCCAATTCTGCCATACGTCGTATCCATCAAAATAATTATTCAAAGATACGAAAATATTTATATTTTGGGAATAAATATCATATTGATCATAAACTTTGCGCACACTCCAAGGGATACACCCCAACACACCGTGTTGGCCTATCCCAATACGGCGTATCCAGACTTTTTCAGAGGCTATAAAGAAGACTCAAAAAATGAGTTTTCAGTGTGCAAAATCATATTCTTCATACCATACACATAAAAGACGATTTTCTGAAGAAAAGAAGAGCAACCAAAGGTCAAGCATCGATCACGATTCCATAGAAGACACCATGTAATTCCTATACTCTTGTAATCATTTAATTTTTGGTATCGTTCGGTAAAACGTTTAGTTTACCTTGGTTAATTGATCACACTTGTATAATTACAATGGTTATGGGCTAATACCCTTGGGTATTAGCCATCTTAATGAAGATTTAATGTTTGGTTTGTTTTAAAATTGATTTTCTTAATTTATCGTTGAAAGTTTAATTATGTTTATCACATGATACTTGTCTACGTGTTTGAATATGCGACCTATCATTCAACTGGGTCTAGTTACGCCTAACAAGTGAGCTAGATACTAGGATAGCTCTCCATATCGTGTTTTATATTACTAGACCAATAGGATCACAAATAACGTTTTGTCTTTGTCTTTAAATTAAGAGCTTAGTTGGACCGGCAGGTGACCCGTAATGTTTCAACAAGTATGTTCTTGATTAATTTGATAAAGATTTAAATAGTGGACTACCAGTATATAAAATACCGTCAAACAGTAAGTGGGTAAAGTACCGATGGGTTAGGGTTTATCAAGATCTCCATTGCTATAATCCCTAGATAGATTATAATTAAACTAAAGGATGCTTTATGCGGATGCGTTAATTGTGACATGATTCAACGTGTCTAGGTCTTAGGATGATGTCCCGCCTAAGTCTTAAGAATGATATGCCGCTTCAAAATAAGAAATCATTGCACTAAATAAACAAACCAACATTTAATTAGATTTAATATGGCTAATACATTTTTCTATTATTTAGCTTGTACCGCTCTTTTATCTTCTGATTATTTTCTTGCATGTTTATTGTGTTTAGAATTGATTATTGTCACCATAAAACATGTGCCAGTCTCTCAGGTTGAAAACCCCCCATCTATCGTTATATGCGTGTATAGCATAGGTTTAACAAGTAATTAGAATTAACTTAAGTAGAAGTAATTAAAATACTGATAGATTATAAAGTTAACGACCTCGCTCTTAGTGTTCGACACCCTACTTACCATGAAACTCTACCCGATCGGGTATACTGCCCGTTAAAGTGTTGTTTTAGGATAAGTCGCCTAAATATAAATGTAAAACTTGGTAATCAATAAAGTGACCTTACACGAAAGCAAATTAAGTTTTTGGCGCCGTTGTCGGGGAGTGAAAAAGTTTTACCTTTAATTTTATTAGTATTTCTAACCATTAGTTTAGAATAATTTAATTAGTGTAATTTAATTCTGTTTGTAATTAATTTAATTGTGTGATTTAATTGTGTGTTTAAATTCCCACATTATTTAATTGTTTTCTAAGTATCCTGTTCTGACAGATCAACTGATACGCCGTATCCACCAGTTGGATACGACGTATCGACGTTTCCACTCAGAACATCGTATTGATCTACAGTCTAAACAATGTATTTGTTCTTCCAAACGATACAACGTATTCTGTGTAATCAATACGGCGTACTGACCTTCAGTAGACAATACGGCGTATGCAAATTAATTGAATACAGCGTATTCGTCATCTGATACAGTAATAGAAGCCATTTTTCGTATTCAATTTCCTGTTTATCGTGTTCTCTTCCGAGAGGGAACATTGTTGGGTTTTAGAAGACTTTACAACTTACTGCTGCTGGTTTAACATTGGTGCTGCTAGTGAAGATTTAGTGCTGCTGAGAAAGACTGAAGAAAATAGACTAAGTCTTTAGTACTGTTAGAGTATAGTTAGTACTGCCAATACATTGTTAGTACTGCTAGTATAGTTAGTGCTGTTAGTAGTAAGTTAGTGCTGCTAGCATATAATAGTTAGTGCTGTTAGGAGATATGCATGAGTTATTATAGGAATAGATATGCATTATCTCTTCACACGTTTTGTAAGCCCATTAGGGTTTTCCTTGGTGTATAAAAGGAACCCTAGGCATAGTTAGTATATATATAGACCAATAGAGATCAATTAGCAATCATAGCTTGTAACCTAGTACGATTCAAGTTATAATATAAAGTGTGAGTTTGATAGAAGATCTCTTGTGTTTTCTTAATACTGTTCTTCTTAGCATTGTTGATTAGTTTCCACATAATCAATAGTGTTTAATCAGTGTTTCATTATTGTTGCTTTGGATTTATCTAAAGTAACAAACCCTTTGCAAGCTAAAGGTTCAAGATCTATTCAGTAAGGGATCCAACAAGTAGTATTAGAGCTTGTGTGGAAACTGTGAATAAGAAGAACTCCATTATTTGAAGCAGATTTACAATCAAACCAGTAAGATGGACATCGCCTCCTCAAGCTCATCAAGTTCTTCTGACAATAAGGTACAAAACTGTTCTAAACACCGTCTTGAATCTTTTAAAACTCTTCAAAAGAACTTTGATAGTGAAAGAGAAAAATATAGCAGAGCCAAACTAGAAATTCAGGGATATGAGTTAGCCTTAGAATATCTAGAATCTAGAATTCTTGGACATGAAAAGAATGAATTGGCTTGGGGTGAAAAATATAAGTTTCAAAACTACGAGCTTAAGTGCAGAGAAGTAAAAATCGACAACCTTAAAATGGAACTAGAAAAAGTTGTTAAGGAAAGAGATGAGTTGAAAGTTAAGATAGAAAAATGAGAAGAATCATCCAAGGGTCTTAATAAAATACTCAACAGTCAAATAAGTGCTAAAGATAAAAATGGTTTAGGATATGACACACAATTGAATGAAATGAGTAACAAATCTAAAACTGATAGTGAGATTAGTATGAGTGTTTTTGAGGTCAGATCAAGTGATGAAGAGAACACACCAGCAAATGATAGGTTCTCCAAAGCAGATAGGTATCATGTTGTTCCCCCTCCTATAACAGGGAACTTCCTAACCCTAAGAGCTGACATATCATTTGCATGTTTAGATGAATATGCCATTAGGAAGAAAATCATTGAGTCACAAATAACTGAGCTTAACACTGATACTAGTAAATCCAAAACTAGTGTGTTTGTAGGTAAAACAAATAAAGTTGAAAAATATAATCCAAAGATTAACAGAGACAAAGTTATCATTGAGGATTGAAACTCAGATGATGAGGATGATGTGTCTGAAGTAAACACAGTTAGTCCTATTAAGACTAATGAGACTCAAACAGTTAAAACTCAAGTTGACAAAATTAGTCAAATTTCTCAGAAAGAAAGAATTGGATTTAAGAAAATAAAAGCTTGCTTTGTTTGTAAGAGTACTGACCATTTGATCAAAGATTATGATTTTTATGACAAAAAGAGTCCAAAACCTAAGCTGAAAACTGGGTCAATTCTGGTCAAAGGGTGGCCAAACCAATATGGGATAATGCTAAAAGGGTTAATCAACAAAAAATTTCAAATAAATTGAAATACCCTCAAGCAAGAAGGTCTTTTGTCCCATCAAGAGTACTAACCAGGACAGGTTTGGTTAATCATGTTAGGCCAAATAGGAAAAGAGAAGTACATACTGTTAGTACTGCTAGGCCTGTTAGTACTGCTAGGCAATTTGCCCCAAAAATAGCACAAACTGGTAGTGCTATTAGACCAATTTACCCAAGAATGGACAATGTAAGACCAAGAGCCTCATATTCACCAATCAAGAGGTCTTACTACACAAAACCAGCTTTTAGACCCAAAAACTTAAAACAAGATGTTAAAACTTCTGGGGTTAAAAATATGACTACTGCTGGGACAAGAGCAGTAGTTAATACTGGTAAGGGTAAGATGGATAATGACCTTAAGAAGTCAAGGTGGGTTTGGAGGCCCAAGGGAAATTACATGGATCATGAGTCCAAAGAAAAAGGATCTTTCATACTCAAAAAGTTTGAGTATGTTGACCCAAAAGGGATATCCAAGTCTGTGATGACTTGGGTCCCTAAGAGATACTAATTTCTCTTACTTATTGTGCAGGGCAATCCAGAAAGCATTCTACAAGATCATGCAGTGGTGGATAGTGGTTGCTCTAGCCATATGACTGGCAACAAAGCTTATCTTTCAGACTATAAAGATTACAATAGAGGCTTTGTGGCTTTTGGAAGTGATCCCAAAGGAGCTATAGCTGCATTAGTTTAGGAGAGGCAAGTCATCAGATTACTTTATTGTACAATTTGTGAAATATTTTAGTTAGTAGCTAGATTTTAGATGAGATGATGATTTGGGATTCATTCTATTCATTAGAATGAAGATTGAGGGCTACATATGGTGCTGAGTTAGTTAGTGCTGCTAGTTTGGTTAATACTGTCAGGCCAACACTTAGTACTGCCCGGCTTAGTTAGTGCTACTCAAAAGCATTTAACTATGGTGTTGATGATTGGATTGGGTAAAAAGATGCTGCTTGGATTGGTGTTGGAGGCTATAAATGGTAGCTAACAAATTTGGTGTTGTTAGGCAAATTTGGTGATGCCAGGCAAATTTGGTGCTGTCAGGCAAATTTAGTGCTGTCAGGCAAATTTGGTGCTGTCAGGCAAATTTGGTGCTGTCAATAAAATTTGGTGCTGCCAGGCAAAAGTTTGTGTTGTTTGTTACCATTACTACTGTTAGCGAGCATAACAGATTTTCCTTAATTAAATATAACCGCTGAGATATTTCCGCCAACAAGTTGCTTATAGGGGTCTATAGATTGAAAATTATTGATCCTTCCTTCTATAACACTCTTTTTCTCAGATAAGGATTCAAGTTTATTCAGTCGGTCATATCAAACCTTAAAGCAAATCTCTATAAAATCTCACTTCCGTTTACCAATCACTCATACTCTCCCAATCGATCATCTCCCACATCTTATTTCATCTATTACTAGTTTCTATGGCGAATTTGGAGTTTGTCAACCAACATATTATGGTCGCGTGCTTAGAGAAGACAGAGGGAGACTCCGATTTTCATGAGATAGTGGACTTTCTTGCTTCCAGTTCGATTCATCATGCTCTCACTGTAAGTCCACCTATCTATACTGTAACATCCGAGAATTTTCGAATTTTTGAATGACTATTTCAATCGTTGACTTTTAGTGTCTGGCTTGACTTATAAGAACGACCACCTAAAGCACGTTTTCACAACTCGGACTCTAAAGCAATTTAATGTAAAACGACATTCCTGGCAACTTTTCAGTTTTGACCGAGACCTGGAAACAGTCAGAAGGTGACTGAAATGCCCTCGCTAAAATTTTGAACACAACGCGTACCGACCCAAAATAATTAAATTTGTATTTAATTATCATAAGTTATTAAATAAAAATATTTAATAAATTAATTATCTTGTTAATCGAAAACGTATGTTAAAAACGCAATTATTAAAGTTAAAATTCGTTTTACGGATAAAGTTTATCGGAAAAATATATAAATGAATAATAAACGTTTTAAATAAATTCTATAAAACGTTTACAAAAATTAGTCGAGTGAATACTCATTTTTATCAGAAAAATGATTCGGAAAACAATGGCGAAAGTTTCGAGATTTGAATCGTCCGTTAAGTCATTCAAACGAGTCCCGAACCGTTTTTATTAAAAACTATATTAAACATTTACAAATTAGACCCTAGTCTATTAAAACTTGTCATTAACTTTTACTAATATATAATTTATAATTTTATTTCATTCACTTTCTCATATATACTTACACACACTACACTCTCTCCCATCTCCCTCCTCTCTCTCCCTCAAAATTCCGGCAGCCCTTCCCCCGCCGCCGGCCACCACTCGCCGCCGCCGGAAAACTTTTCCGGCGGACTTTTCCGGCCAACACCAAAAATACTCCCCACCTCCGGATCTACCCGATCCCCTATATCACTCGCGGCCACGCGCCACCTGCTGCCACCACACCGACAACGCCACCACTCCCATCTCCAACCGAGCACCACCGTCTTCATCATCATCATCATATACGCACCCCAAGGGTGCGTTTTGTTTTAACATTCGCACAGTAGGGTGCGTTTGTTATTTTTTTGTTATAACACCCAAGGGTGTTTGGGTCAGCTGAGAAACCGCCGAGGGTGTGGTTGGTTCGGTCATATTACACCCATTGGGTGCGTTTGTTTATGGGTTCACAGCCAGGGGTGTTTGATGGTTCTACCAACCAGGGTGCGTTGGTTTGGCGTTCACAGCCACCCCAAAGGGGTGCGCTGGCTGTACAAAAACCACCATGTGGTGTGTTGGTTTAATGGCAGCAGCCATTAGGACGTGTTTGTTTAGGGGTTTAACACCCAATAAGGGTGCGTTTGGTGTTTATAAACGTGAATGGGGTGTTTGTTTCTCGATTTGACATTTGTTGGGGTGCGTTTGGATTAGTAGTATCACATTAGGGTGCGTTTGGGATTGCTGCGAAACAGCCAAGGGGGTGTTTGTTTGTGGGTTTGGCACCGGTTAGGGTGCGTTTGGTTTGTGACAGCCCACAAGGGGCGTTTGGTTGTGGCAATTAGCCGTAGAGTGCGTTTGGTTTATAAGGGAGCAGATTAGGGTGCGTTTGGCTGGTTCCCACAGTAGGGTGCGTTTGGCTGTGGGTTTAGCAACGAAGAGATGTGTTTGGTTTAGCGAATCAACGAGGAAACGACGAGGGTTTGTTTGGTTTATATATCAAAACGACAAATAAAAATAACTTAAGTTTTAATAAATATTAAAACTGGATAAATATTATTTGGTGGGTTTTAATCGGTTAAATAAATATAATCCTTAATAATTGTTTTAATTTAAATATAATGGTGTATATATACATTATATCTAAACACGCGGGCATTTGAAATATTGAAACGCGATTGATTTCAATATATATTCATTAACTGAAAACGTTTAGTTTTGCGAAAATGGAAAACGATTTACAAACG
The DNA here is from genome assembly GCA_026074375.1 of Tanacetum coccineum. Lineage (NCBI taxonomy): Eukaryota > Viridiplantae > Streptophyta > Magnoliopsida > Asterales > Asteraceae > Tanacetum > Tanacetum coccineum. The sequence goes on along the minus strand of BQNB010011878.1, from coordinate 45,886 downwards.
GAAAAGTCATGACAAAAATTTATATGATTTTCTATATTCACGATTTACTAAAACTTTATTAATTTAGAGAAACGATAAAAGGAATTAAGATATGTTTTAAGATATATTAAATGGTATTATACAATAACCTGGACAACGAGCGAAAACTATACTTTTACAATAAGGCGAGTGTTTTAGGCACGACCTGTTAAAGAAATGAAGCATAATTTATAAAATGTTAAATTATATTTTATAATGGTTATAAACGGTTACCAACTTCGGTTGTTTAAGTTATAATAGTAAGATACGTGTCAACTTTTATTCAAAGTCTTTTGTTAATTAAATTGGAGTCAAACTAATTTGGTTTAATTAACAACTCGCATTTATCATATAAGACCTGCAAGATATTATACTTTACATTAATCTTTTGATTGATTGTCTTTGTTATATAATTCACGGTAGGAATTATATAAGGGTTATTTTTCATAAGTAATATATAAAGAATATACATTACACACTTTGCGTATATTTTCAATTTATTTATTTAACCAACCACCAAACTATTACCACGTTAAATCTAAATCTTTTATCAACAAGTCGCGTTGATGTAACCATTCATCGGGAAACCCAAATGAGTATCCTAGGCTAGTAAGACTTAGCCGTTAAGACTAGTTGCAACTTCTTGGTCGAGCCGTTTCAGTTTCCGTTTCGTCTTGTACTCAATGTGTACATTCCCGCCAATCGTTCTTCGTCATCGATGTGAGTTTATAGCCCCTCTTTCACTTGTTTTACATTTACTTTACAAATCTCGGGGGAGAATACATGCTCAATACAACTTGTTTACATATTCGTTTACAATATCTTTCTCATACTATTCTACACATTTGGTTTACATACTTGATTTTACAATTCATTACAAACACAATTACATGGTTGATTACAAACTTGGTTTCATACCTTGTCACTTACTCATTTGCATACATGTTTACGAAATTGTTTACATACTCATTTCGAATTCAACTACTTGATTTATATCACACTCTTTTCTACTTATGGATTTAAGTACTCAAAGCTATTTACGAATACAATGGTTACTTTTACTTTGGACACAAGTACTTTATGTGAGAATTTCCCTTTTTACGTGGTTTGCCAATTACACCAATTGCCATGCAAGTCCCCCCTATCATTAACCGTTAATTTCTTGACCGAAGAGGACCGTTAGGAGCAGCGAATGCTGTGAATAGATCTATTGGGAATGAACTCCCCCGTCCGGGTAGATAACAACGCACTACCATGTACACGGACGCATTACATTTGAGGAAACTAGGTGCTAGGCAATGCACCTACCGGGGCACTAACTTATAGCAACGTATACTTAAGGTTTCGGTGTCATGAGGCTTAAGCTCAACCGTAAAGTATCTATGTGGTACTGTATTATGTTATAGTAACCCTATACATTTTTTGAAAATCAAACGATATCACTGTCCATACTACTTGTTAAACATTACTAATTTCTGAACACTTTTCATTATATTGCGGCGAAGCAATAAACACTAAACTCTTTGTTTCAACATGTACTCTTACGTTTTTGTGCGATTATTAAAATTTATGAAATAATCATATCACACTTTATAAAACGTTATAAATCTTTGGATTCCAACATTTACATTTATACTTACAAAACTCTATGAACTCACCAACTTTAATGTTGACACTTTTAAGCATGTTTTTCTCAGGTGAATTAGATGCTTGGCCTACTTGATATGCATTGGAGTCTGCTACATTCAAATGATCAAATCTCGTTGTATTATTTTCAAGCTTTTCATTGTGATGCAATTATGGGACAAATGTTTTATATCAATTTCAAGAAAATCAACGAGATAACTTTTCAAACGACACATTTAGAGGTCGTTCTCTTGTATCTTGAGCTGTTGTATTATGAAGTAACGCTCCCTGACATATTTCCGCTGCGACACATTTTTGGGGGTGTTACATATACTTCCTACATTGAACAGTTTTAGAACACTGCTAGTTCCTAAACAGTCAATGATGAGAAGCAGATTAAAGCTACTGTTGATAGCAAGGCAGTGGTAGTAACATAGGCATCAATAAGAAGTTCTCTTCTTTTTAATAATGTTGATGGTACTGCTTGCCTAACAAATAAAGCTATTTTTCAAAACCTTGCATTGATAGGCTATGAGGGTGATTTTAATAAACTAACTTTTCAAAAAGCTCTTTTTTCTTCTTAATGGAAGTTTATGATACATACCATTTTGCATTGTTTAAGCTCAAAATCTACCAGCTGGAATGAGTTTTCTACAAATATTGCTTCAGCTGTTATATGTCTGGCCACTAATCAAAAGTTTAATTTTTCTAAACTTATTTTTGATGGTATGTTGAGGAACTTGGATAATACTAAAAAGAAATTTCGTATGTATCCAAGGTTTTTAATGGTGTTTCTAAATAATCAAATTGAGCTTGGTGAGCCTTTTAATGATGTTTATCCTACACCAGCTCATAATCTGAAAGTTTTCACTAATATGTCCAAGAAAGGTGTAAAGTTTTCAGGAAAAGTTACTCCTCTTTTTGATTGTATGTTGGTGCCACACCAAGCACCAGAGGGTGAAGGTTCAAGAGAACCCACTGAATCTCAACCTACACCCTCTCTTACTCAACCTAGTACAGGAGACCAACCCCCTGAAACATCATCTAGCCATGCCACTACCCAAGACTCTAGAGACTCTTTAGAAGGAACTAATAGGAATGAAGAGGATCAGGTTCAGACACCTCATGACAGTCCTCTTTTAGATGGTCACACATCTGACAGAGCTGAGGGTGCCCTGAACCTATAGGCTTTATATGTTTTATGTACTAACTTGTCCAACAGGGTTCTTGCCTTGGAGTCTATTAAGGATGCACAAGCTGCAGAGATCAGTGCATTGAAATCTAGAATCAAGAAGTTGGAAAAGAAGTGCAAGCTAAGCAACCCACACCATAGGGCATGGTTAAAGAGTGTGAACAGATTATCCATAAAGAAGAGATTTGGAAAGAAGGGGTATGTATCCAAACAGGGGAGGAAAAAAGTCCAAACCTGAATCAACTTTGGATGCCAGTACTGTCTTTGATGATCAAGATGCAGATCATGGTATGGAGTATATGGAAATAGAGGAAGCTGTGGACGAGGGGAGGCAATGTGGTGAAACTGAGGAGGTTAAGTTAACTGATTATACAGAAGTTGTTGAAGACAAGGGCATTGGTGATAAAAGAGGAAATGCTGAAGAACTAGTTAGTACTGCTAGACCAGAAGTTAGTACTGCTACACCAGATATTGATGCTGCTAGGCAAGAAGATACCTTGATTTTGACACATCACAGTAACTTACATAATCTTCGATCCTCTTAGGCGATGATTTATTTTGGTACATCACATAAATTGTCTTTCAAAATTATGAAAAGCTTCCTCTTGTTTCCAACCCCACTAGTCACTTCGATTCTTCTGCCTCGGCGAAGTAAAGGGTTTAGTAATCATGGAAAAATTCGTGAAAGAAAACATAGATGGTAACCTGCCAATCTTATAAATGACCATATCTCTGACGGTCGGTGTCTTAAGATCTTTTCCAATTCTTTGTTGCTTCAATCTTTCTTGGGTCCACATGAATATCAATGCTATTAACAACATGCCTAAGGAAATGTACTCCTTGTAGCTAAAATTCACACTTATAAAACTTGACAACAACTTCTCCTCCTTCTACAACTCCAAATCTAACTTTAAATAAACTTTATAACCCTCCTTAGACTTCGAGTAGATCATAATGTCATCAATGAACGCAATGACAACTTATCTAGATACGACTTGCACACCCGATTCATTAAGTCTATGAAAACCACTAGTGCGTTGGTTAACCCAAAAGGCATAACCGTAAACTCAAAGTATTCATACCGCGTCCTAAATGCAGTCTTTGGAGTATCTGCTTCTTGCACTCTCAACTAATGATAACCAGAACGAATACTTATATTAGAAAAGTTACGAGAACCTCGCAATCGATCGAACAAGTCGTAGATCCTTGGAAGAGGATATCGGTTCTTGACGGTTAGCTTGTTCAACTCTCGGTAATCTATACACATAGGCAATGAACTGTCCTTCTTAACGAACAACACGGTTGCTCCCCACAGAGAATGACTTGGCTGAATAAAACGTATATCAACGAATTCTAAGGGTTACGAACTATCGAATCGGGTAACACACGAATATCGAATCAAAGGTGTAACACTCCCAAAAATGTCTCTCAATGGAAATATATCCGGAATGTCGTTTTACATCAAATTGCTTTAGAGTCCGACGTCGTTGATTGGAATAACGTGATCTAGCGGGTCGTTTTTTGATATGTCAACTTAAAAATAACATATATCTCTCATTTTCAAGTATAAAAAAAAAAATAAAAAAATAAGTTAAAAATAAATTTGCACATAAGAGACGTGTAATAATAAATATGATTTATTATTAAAATATGTTCTGAAAATTTTACCGGTTACGCAGTAATCATTTTTTTTATGTGACAATAAAAGATCAAAAGTCAAAAAGTCAAGTCGGACCTAAAAAGTCAAAGGGTAGCATAGTCATTTAAAATTTCAAAATTTACCGGTTGTTACAGTACCTACCCCTTAAAGGAATCTCATCCCGAGATTTAATTTGTGTTAACCGATTGTGTGACCAAGAAAAGATTTAAAATTTAATAAACCAGTTTTAAACAAGGCGCTAATAACTTTATTTAGCAAAATTCGATGTTTCGACACTTCTCAATATACCAAAAATTTTAGCTAGGTTTGGCCAGGATATTTAATCCATCAAAGTGGGTATCTCAAAAAAAATATCATTACAGGTCTTATGACTGATATACACGCGTTATAAGGAAAGTCTCTTAATAGTGAAAGCGTCGAAGGGAAAAGTGTAGTCACGTGAGTATGTCTGTGTAAAGTTTTAATTGTTTACGGGTAGTGTCTAGTTTCTGCTATCTGTAATTTTTGATGATTTACATCAAACAAGGCTTATGGATGTAAGTTATAACAACCCAGAATTTTCATCAAATGCAAAATCAACATATTTTTCTATTATCACAATTGTACGGAGAAATTTTTCGCTTTATTACATTACTTGCATTGTCAATATCTCAGTATGCAATGTAACTTGCATAACTAAAGGAGACGAGCTCACGCAACCTATTTATGGCAATCTTGTCTTCATATATGTCAAGCAAACATCATGACATGTCAAGTCAATATCATCATATCCTTTTTGCAAAGTACATTATTCCTATAATGTACCAATTGCAACGTTATATCAAGACGAGCTTTAAACCGTTATCGTATATCTCTAAAACCCTAATTCCATGAAAGATTAATATCTAAAGTAAATTTACAAGCTACTAAAGCATATGTACAAGTAATATTATAACACCTCGTATTTTAGGTCATTGTACGACGTTATGTAATTCACAATTTATTTTTAGGGTTTTACGCGTTTGCTTTTAAATCGTAATCGTTAAGCTAAATCGTGTAAACTAAAAATGATCATACAATGTAAACGGGCATTAAACAATTAAATGTTTACATCAAGCAAGTGTTATATGATTATTTAGAGGATAATTATTATCATTGCACATTTTATTTTTATTGGTTACGTTAAGTGTATACGTTTCGCGATAAAATACCTTTAGGCCTTCCCGGAAGCACGTTAACTTATTTACGCTTCATCAAATACCCAAAATTTATACCCAATACTTAAAGTTTATTTAAAACTTCAAGTATTTATCACATTATACATATTCTTCATGAAAGAATTCAAATCAAACTCTACCATGTGCAAGTTATACATTTTTCTAAGTCTATACTACATTATACTTCATATAATGCAAGTATACATTATATAAAAGACTAAAAGCATATCCTAACTTATACACATATATAATTTCGTGTATAATGACTAGGAAAGCCAAGATGAGACCAAGAACCATCACAAATATCTTCATAAAAGATCTAGCATGCCACTTGATCTCATGACTAGCTTTTCTTATCCAAGATAAGCTCTAGCTTTTCTTCCATGCATTCTTATCCTTGCCACCTTTTACATGATAAACTAGACATAAGAAATATCTTCATGAGTCCCCAAGTAGTATATATATGCATGCATATGAGAGCTAGAGACTCATACACTTCATTTCATTACAAGAAAAATCACAAAACTCCTCCTTTGTCTCTCTAGAGCCCACGGCTCAAAACCCTCTCCAAACCAAATCCATAGCTTTATTTTCTATCATTATACAGCATCACACACATCATATCTAAGGTATTCTAAGAAGGTTTTAAGAGTTGGTTAACCATTTGCAAGGAAGGAATCAAGAAAAGAAGAAAAGGGTCTTACTTGAGGGAAAAATTAGGGTTTATTTTAATTTTTCAGCCAAGAGTATAAATCTCAAGGGTGTGATTGGTTTTTCTTTTCTCTATATCCACCACAGGTTATATATAAAATCTTATTCATTTCATAACTAAGATTTATGTGTTCATATGTTATATTTAGCTAATTCACCATTAGGTTACTTTTACTATGTAAATGAATTTTATTCTTATGATCATTGTTTTGTACACTTATTTACATGTCATATGGATGATAATATTATGTTAAAAGGAATGTATAAGTATTTTAACATGTTGGTTAAGTATTAACATGTATAAGTGCAAATTAGGGTTTTAATGATTTACTTAATAAGTTGCAAATGAAAATGATGTAAATAACATGTTAAACTTGTTATCTTGGATATTCTTGAGCAAAGTATGACCTAATGGATTTTATATATGTAAAACATAAGATAGAAATGTTGTGAAGTAGTTGTAATAAGGTGTTGAAGCTAAATGGTACTAAAATCAAGCTTAAAACATGTCTAAATCACAAAACCTCAAACCTTTTGTTTTGGTCCGAATTTCTTAACAGCCCTTTTATGTTTTATAAAGATAGTACACCTTATGAGGATTCCAAAAAGATACACTAATTACGAGTTTATGACGCTAAATACTTTATAAAACAAATTTTATAAAAAGTTACTATTCATGGCAGAAACTTATACTTTGTAAACATCAATAATATGATAAAACTTTCAATTACGAGAACGTGTTCGAAAGAATCGCTAAAAACGGAGCTATAACGAATAAGATACGACAAAAACGGGTTTTACGTTAATTAAAAGTATAAAAATGATTATATAGCTGTTATGAACAGTAAAAACACTATTCATCACAGAATCTCAAAAACCTAAAAATGTGATTTTATGATCACTCGTCTTAATACGAAAGCGTGGGCGTAAGAAACGCGAGAAACGGACTTAAAACGACAAAGTTATGTCATTTTTACTAAAGGCGTATTATAACCGGTTTTACTTTATAATCGATTTCACTTAAACGATTAGTGGTGATAATACTCTATATAGAATATATCTGTTTTTGTTTATCGAAGTGCTATATTACTAGGGAAATTTCATTAATGAGGCTTCTTCGGATGGCGTATTGACGAGTTGTTGGTTTTCGATTTAAAGTGTTCCAACTCTCGTACGTCATGTTCATGACCTCTTAAGTTATGATCGCACCGAACGATAGTACGATGATTAATTATATAGGCTTATATACAGTTGTGTGTTAGAAGCGTACTTGAATACTGATTCGACCTATATTAACTAGGTTGCAATCGGCATTAGCGTGAACGCGTTTTTTTACTTGGGATATTTTGTATCAGTTTACTCTCTTAAGTAAGTTCATAGCCATGTTTTTACATTTTAAATTATTAAGTTTTTGGGGTCGAGAAACATATGCATGCTTTCAAATTGGACGCAAGTGTACATTTTATCATGATTACGTGTTGCCTAAGTAGCGATAACCCACTATGCCCATGAATCATGAACTGTCAATTACTGGAATGTGAGCGCGAATGATTATAGATAGATCTATTTGGGATTGACCTCCCCGTTTAGGTGACTAGCTATAATGAAAAACGAAAGTATATCATGTGGATACTGGATGTTACGGGTTGAACATCATCACGGGCAATGTAGGCAATATTTATATATTGTATTCAATTATGTTGAGCTTCGGTGTCATGAGCTTAGGCAAACGTAATTGCATTTTGTGATGTCTGCATCTGTTGCATTATCACTGGGAAAGTCTTGCGGTCCTGCATATACATTTACATAAACCTATGAAATTCACCAACTTTATGTTGACGTTTTAAATGCAATGTTTTTCAGGAGGTCATTAAGCACGAGGTGCGAAGGATACATTGGTGGTTATATTTTGAAGTCATGCATTAAAGATTTAGTCGCATTACATTTTGTATATCTGTTATGGGCTGGAAATCTTTGTAATAATAACAAGTAAACAAGTAAAGCTTCGGGCTTTTGTAACACATACTTTATTAAATCCAATGTATCAGTTTTAAACGACTTTTTGGTCGTTCTTATATTATCTTGTGTTATTGATCTGAGAAGTAACACGCCCCGGACCCTTATTCCGCTGCGACCCAATTTGGGGGTGTTACGGTCACGCTCGTGACTCGAACAAAAACAAGCGCTTATTGGGAGGCAACCCAACTTTTTATTTCTTGCATTTTAGGAGTGTCGTGTGTTTTATTCTTTATTGTTTGTTCTTATATGTTTGAATTATATGTAATCATGCTTTGTTTTGTCTTTAACTTCGTCTTAATTGTAATCAGAGGTATTTTTTATCAATTAAGTGTAGAGGAAAATATCCGGTTTATAAGAACCATTTCAAACATATAAAATAAATTGTTTAGATTAATTCGCGTTAGTTTCAAGTCATATGATTGTAATGATTAATCTCAGGTTTTATGTAGTGTTTAACACAAGGAATAAGTAATAGAATCGTGTGCAAGAAATTTTTCAAGAAAAATGAATGTGAAATTTTTACAGTAGCTGGAGACAGCGTCATGAATTTTCCTGATGGCGTCGCGCCTCCAGTTTTGTGAAATCAAAATTTCTCTATTATATTCGAAAAATGATTTGTACAATATCCAATATTTGTAATTTTCTTATAAGCCTGCAGAAACCTTGATTATATCATCAAATTCATCATATCTTTACTCCTTTCATAGAGTCAACCCTAAAAGTTTTGCTGTATATATCATTATCCCGCCGACTTCACGCCTGGTGCAGTTATCTTTATCTTTGATTTACATGTTATATTTGATGAGAAGAAACTCAGAAGTTCTTAGCAAGTTTCAGGAGGATGATTCTTGAAGGACGATTTAACCAGTTATCGCATGTTTCTTCTCCATTATTGAGCAAACCAGGGGAGTACTAGTTTCTTTTACTTGTTTTCTTTTCCCCTTATTCATTTTACGGATACTTTTAAGAACATTTGGGACAATGTTCAACTTAAGTGTATAGGGGGAAATAAACTTTAGAAACTATTTCTTCAATTACCATTTGTTTTGTCCTTAAAATGATGAGTAATATATCAAAACATAGCATAGACGGTAATTTTAACCAGAATTAAAAAAAATTCCATGACACGTACCGACGAAAACCGAGTATTAATCACGTCTCATGTATAGGAATTTGTATGACTAGCACAAAAACCCTCAAAATTCCACCCTAAAAATGTGAGTTTCGCCTTTAGATCCATAGGAATTTGGGTATCCATTTTTGATACCCAAGATAATTTTACCTTTAGCTTGTTCGAGTTAAGGAGTAAGCATTCATGTATATCTATTCCATCGTTATGGATGTGTATATGTGCTTTTGTCGCATTTTCTGGAGCATTGGTATCGATTTAAAATTATATGAGTGTACTGGTAGTGTATTAAATTCTAAAACTTGCTTTTGTAACGCATCCTGAGACCACATAGTGAGAATTAGGAATTGCTAAATGATAAGAGGCACTAGGAATAACCCATGTTTTGAACTTGTATTTTTTATGATTGGTCATCTCGATCATATACTATCTACACCCATTGCCATGCCACTCATTTTTAGTGAGGATCCTCCCTGTAAAACCCTCTGAGCCAATCCTTTAACGGTTCCTGTTATTTTTCTGATGGACTCTAGACTTATTTAATGAAGAGCACGTTGTTTACCTTAAACTAACCCCATTACACATAAAATCGCTTAGCCTACTTTGTATGTACTCATTCTCAGTACATTATTGTATGTACCCAAGTTATTAATTGAGTGAGCACGGTTGCTAAGTCCTTATCCTTTTAAATACAGTTTTGGGACGATTAGAATTCATGGTAGTATTTATTTTGCGGAAGAATGGGGAAGAAAAGTTAAATCATTACCCCCATATTTGTTGTAACATTTCGTATTTTCAGGTCATTTACGACGTCATATATTTCACTAATTATTTTTTTTCTCGTACGCGTTCACTTTTAAATTTTAATAGTTAAGTTAAATCGCGTAAGTTAAAAAAAAAATTATCGTTTAGCGTAATCGGACACCAAACGAATTAAAGTTTTCGTCAAACAAGCAATATATTTTTTTTATGAAAGTAATAATTAACTTTTTATATTTTATTTTTATTGGTTGCGTAAAACGTTTACGTTTCCACCAAAAAATTAAAAACTGTTTAAGCATACCGGAAATCACTATACACATTTTAAAACCCTAGATATTTATTAAATTATTTATCTAAAATATCATTTTCACCATATTAGTGTTTATACATCATACTTAAGGTATTCTAAGAAGAATTGAAGGGTTGGTTAAGCTTTGAAGAGGTTTTAACAAGATATTGCAAGATTAGGGTTTTGGTTGAAATTAGGGTTTTCACCTTATATTTTCAAGCCAAGGTTGTTAATCACAAGGGTGTGATTGTTATTCTTTTCTCTACTCATCCACACAAGGTTATTTAAAAGCTTAATCATTTCATAACTAAGATTTTATGTGTTCATATGCTCTATTTAGCTAAATCACCATCTAAGATACTTTTGAATATGTAAAATGAATTTTTACTTATGATCAATGTTTTGTGAACTTATTTACATGTTATATGGATGGTAATATCATGTTAAAAGGAATGTATAAGTGTTTTAACATGTTGGTTAAGTATTAACATGTATAAGTACAAATTAGGGTTTTAATGTTAACTTAATAAGTTACAAGTGAAAATGGTATAAATAACATGTTAATCTTGTTACCTTGGACTCTCTTAGACAAAACATGATCTAATGGACTTTATATATGTATGACATAAGATATAAATGTTGTAAAGTAGTTGTAACAAGGTGTTGAAGCATAATGGTACAAAAATCAAACTTAAAACATGTTTTAATAACAAACGTCAAACTTACTGTTTTGGTTCGAATTTATTAACATACATATTAGGTTTTATAAAGATAGTACATCTCATAAGGATTCCAAAATGATAAGAAACTCGAAAAACGGATTAATAACGAAAAAGATACACTAGTTACGAGTTTACGACGCTACATACTTTATAAAACAAATTTTATAAAACTTACTATTTATGGCAGTAACTTATACTTTGTAAGCATCAATAATATGATAAAACTTTCAATTACGAGAACGTGTTCGAAAGAATCACTACAAACGGAGCTATAACGAATAAGATACGACTAAAACGGGTTTTACGTTAATTAAAAGTATAAAAATGATTTTATAGCTGTTATGAACAGTAAAACAGTATTCATCATAGAATCACAAAAACCTAAAAATGTGATTTTATAATCACTCGCCTTAATACGAAAGCGTGGACGTAAGAAACGCGATAAACGGACTTAAAACGACAAAGTTATGTCATTTTTGCTAAAGGCGTAATTATAAACGTTTTTTACTTTATAAATACGATTTCACTTAAACGATTAGATGGTGATATAGCTATATAGAAATATATATGTTATTAGTTATCAAAGTGCTATATTACTAGGGAATTTCATAATGAGGCTTCTTCGGATGGCGTATTGACGAGTTGTTGGATTTACGATTTAAAGTGTCCTAACTCCTCGTACGTCATGTCATGACCTCTTAATTATGATAGCCCGAACGATAGTATGATGATAACTAAATAGGATTATATATGGTAGTTGTTAGACAACGTACTCGAGTACTCATACGACCTATATTGGATTAGGTTGCATTCGGCGATTATCGGACGCATTTTGCGTGATATACTTGATATTAGCTCACTCGAGGTGAGTTCATAACCCCACGTTTTACATGATTTGTTTTATAAGTTTTGGGGTGAGAACATGCTTGATTATAAATACATTTACTTGGTTGATTACAAATTGATTTATGCACTTCTTTACTTGTCATGCGATGAGATACAATACTTGGTTTACTTTTTGGACGTAAACACATACTTGACTTTTACTCGAATAATTACGGATTAGCTTAGGTTTCATGAACTGTAAATCACTTGGAGGGTGAGCGCGAATGTTATAAAATAGATCTATTGGGGATTGACAACCCCCGTTCGGGTGATTAGCTCTCACTAGTTCGAGATCGAACTAACGAACGTTATACCATGTCGGATATGAATGGATTGGTGTCTACATGACCAACAACTATATACTAATGAACATTTACCGTGCCTTGAATAAAGTGGCATACTTACAAGTCTACGTCGCAGTTTCCATGAACTTAGAGTAATCGTAATCATTTCTCTTACATACTTGAAACTAATTGGGATATTGTGCTCATTATAATATCTACTTGAAACATTTTTGGATATTGTGTTCATTATAATATCTACTTGAAACATTTTGGGATATCGTGTTCATTACAATATATACTTGAAACATTTTGGGATTTTATATAAGTTACATTTTGTATATATGTTATGGGCTGGAAATCTTTATAATAATAGCAAGTAAACAAGTAAAGCTTCGGGCTTTTGTAACACATACTTTATTAAATCCAATGTATCAGTTTTAAACGACTTTTTGGTCATTCTTATATTATCTTGTGTTATTGATCTGAGAAGTAACACGCCCCGGACTCTTATTCCGCTGCGACCCAATTTGGGGGTGTTACAATGATTTGTTGCTATGAGTTTAAATGTTTTAGTTAATTGTGATTAATGTGTTTTAATAAGGCATGGCTCTACTGTGACTTTGGTATGTTATGTGCTACTGCTAATATGGTATGGATTGTTGTGCTTGAGCGGGCGACCGTACTCAAAGCATTTGGTGGATTGTTAATAGTGAGCGTGATCGTCTCATTGTTGTGGATTGTTAATAGTGACGTGATCGTCTCATTGTTGTAGATTGTTAGTAGTGAGCGTAATCACCTCATTGTTATGGATAGTGATATGTTTGTGATGTTTGAGCATGAGCGTCTCAATGTGGATTGATGTGATTGCATGTTAGCTTGTATGATAGTTCATTGTATGTTCTGCTATGCTATGTTTTATTTATCACAGTGATTTCAAAGCGAGTTATTGGGTCGTTCTTAAAACCTATACTCTCACCAAACATTATGTTAGTCGTTTAAGCTGCAATTTTCAGGGAGCATCGTGGGGATAAGATAGGGAGAAGTGGCTAGAAAAAATGAGGTCCTTAGGATGGGTCATGGAGTTTTATTGTTTTATGCCTTGAATATTTGCATTGTGATTTATGGAATACTTGTTGCATGTCTTTCTATTGGCGAGGAACTTCGTTTTCATCAATAAAGACTGGCCTTTTGGATTTGGTTCTACCTTCAAACTTTTTGAAACAATCAAACTGTGTTTGCTTGTCATATGGGAAAAGCAAACATAGAGCTTCTTCTAAGTCCAAAAACATTAAGTTTTAATCAGCCATCTCCATCCTTACATTGTTGCACTGGATCTGTTTGTCCACTTTTGTAATAAAAGTTTAATGAAAAATATGTATTGCCTAGTTATTACAAATGATTATAGTAGGTTTAGTTGGGTTTTCTTTCTAGCTACTAAAGATAAGACTAGTGGCATACTTAAGTCCTTTATAACTAGAGTAGAAAATCTAATAGTATCAAAGGTTAAGGTAATTGAGGTGTGACAATGGATACTGAGTTCAAGATAAGGAGATGGAATCAGTTTTGTAAGAGAAAAGGTATTAAGAAAGAATTTAGTGTAGCTAGAACTCCTTAACAAAATGGAGTAGCTAAGAGGAAAAATAGAACACTAATTGAGGCTGCTAGGACAATGCTGGCTGATTCTAAGCTACCTACTACTTTTTGGGCTGAAGCAGTTAATACTGCTTGCTATGTGAAAAATAGAGTATTAGTAACTAAGCCTCATAACAAGACCCCTTATGAACTTTTTCTTTGTAGAAAACCAGCTTTAGGCTTTATGAGACCATTTGGGTGTCATGTTACAATTCTCAATACCATAGATCACTTAGGCAAGTTTATGGTATGGTGATAATAGGATTTTTGTTGGGTACTCAATCATAGTATAGAACTTCTAGGGATTCACTGTAGGACTAGGGGCCAGTTGAAAGAACCTGCATGTCAGTTTTGTGAGAATACTCCAAATATTGCATGAAGTAGACCAAATTGGCTTTTTGATATTGATGCACTAACAAAGTCAATAAATTATAAGCCAGTTATTGCAGGAAATCAGTCAAATGGTAATGCAGGTACAAAAGCGTGTGATGATGCAGGTAAAGCTAGAATGGAGTTAGTACCTGGCAAAGATTACATTCTGCTACCATTGTGGACTGCTGATCCACCATTTCTCACTTATCAAAGAGTTCTCTTGATGCTGGGATTCAAACCTTCAAGTGATGATGGAAAGAAGGTTGATGAAGATTCAAGAAATAGTGAAGGTATTGATTCAAGAGGAAGGAAGATAATGTTAACAGCACTAACAATGTTAAAGCTTCTAACACAATGAACGTTAACGTTATATGTGGAAAAAAAAGCATTGTAACTTCTCTGTATGATCCAATAAATAAAATATGCCTCCTTTGGAAGATATTGTCTATTCAGATGATGATGAAGATGTTGGTGCAGAGGATAACATGAACAAATATGGATGATTTATGCATGTCAGTTCCTATTCAACTGACAAGAGTACATAAGATCATCAGTTAAGAAAAATTTATTGGAGTCTTGAATTCAGCACCTTAACACACAGAAGAATGACCAAGGAATTTGGAAGAACATGGTTTTGTTTTGTTTGTTCAGCCAAAGAACAGACATAAAGACTTTTAATATTTCTTGTTTGCTTGCTTCTTTATCACAAGTAGAACCCATGAAAGGTAATCCAAGCAATGGTAGGTTCCTTGCTGGATAGAAGGCTATGCAGGTGGCTTCTACAATTTTAAATTACAAAAGGTTTTGGACTGGTGGATCTTACCAATTGGCGAAAAGGCCCCATAAGCATCTAAATGGCGTCTTCAGGATAATAAGGAATGGAAAGAGGAATTGTGATTAAAAAATAAAGCAAGATTGGTTGTCAAGGGTATACACAAGATGAAGGGATTGACTATGATGGAGTCTTCTGCCCCTGTTGCCACGAATTGATAGCAATTAGGCTATTTTTTGCATATGCCTCATTTAAATAGACTTTTTAATGTACAGATGGATGTCAATAGTGCTTTTCATTTAATGGTAGATTGAAGAGGAAGTCTATGTTTGTCAAACCAGTGATTTGGAAGATCAGACTTCCCTGACAGTGTATACAAGTGATAAAGGCCACTTTATGGATTCATTAAGCTCCTAAAGCTTGGTATGAAACCTTGTCAAAATTTTTTGTTGGACAATGGGTTTCAGAGAGGAAAGATAGACAAGACTTTGTTTATCAAAAGGAACAAAGGTGATATTCTATTAGTTTAAGTGTATGTAGATGATATCATTTCTGTCTCTACAAAGAAGTCATTATGCACTGAGTTTGAGAGGATGATGCATAAGAAGTTCAGATGAGTTCTATAGGTGAACTCAATTCTTCTTAGGATGTAAGTAAAGTTAAGGTGGGATGGGATTTTTTACTACAGTCAAGAAAAGTATGTGACTAAGGATTTTTGAAGTAATTTAGTATTACTGATGTCAAGACAGCAAGCACACATATGGAAACTCAAAAGCTTTTGCTCAAGGATGAAGATGGCGAAGAAGTGGATGTTCATTTATATAGATCAATGATTGGTTCATTGATGTATCTTACTTCTTCAAGACCTGATATTATGTTTGCAGTTGTGCTGTGCAGATTACAGCGTCAATCCCAAATGTGTTCACATCTTCAGCTGTGAAAAGAACTTTTTAGATACTTTAAAATGTCAACCTCTTAATTGGGATATCCGGTATCCAAAAAGATTTACTTTTGATTTGCGAATACACTGATGTGATTATGTTGGAGCAAGCTGGATAAGACTTCATAACAGATGTTGTCAATTCCTTGGGTGTAGATTGATTTTATGGCAGTGCAAGAGGTAGATTGGTGTGCATAACAGAGGCTGAATATGTAGCTGCTTCAAGTTGCTGTGGACAAGTGCTTTAGATTCAGAATCAACTACTTGATTATGGGTACAATTTTATGCATACCAAGATCTTTATTGATAATAACAGTACTATTTGCATAATTAAAAATCCTATTTTTCATTCAAAAACAAAGCATATAGAGATCAGACATTCATTTTTATCTAAAGATTGCAATGAAAGAAATAGATTCAAATGGTCAAAATATCATTACTGAACAAAATGTTGTAGATTTTCTTACAAGATTTTGATGTGAGTAGTTTTCAATATTGATTGCTAGTATTGGAATGTTCATATTCTCTAAATCTTTTATCTCTTTATGTTTTATAAAGTTTTGTATGAATTAGTATTGTTATTCATGTCATTAAAAGTTTCTGCTGTTAAGTATAATTAGTGTTGTTAGTTATAATTAATACTGCTAGTATAATTAACATTGTGAAAATTATGAGAAAAAGAATTAAGAGAGTTGGTGAAAATAAAAATAGAAAGAGAGATGTGTAAAAACAGAAGTAATTTGGTGAGAAAAAGAATTAAGAGAGTTGGTGAAAATAAAAACAAAAGGAGAGATGTGTAAAAACAGACAGAGTGATTTGGTGAGAAAAAGAATTGAGAGAGTTGGTGAGAATAAAAAAGAAAGAGAGATGTGTGGAATAAAAACAGACAGAGAGTTTTGGTGAGTAAAAGAATTGAGAGAAGTGGTGAGTTGAAAAACAGAAAGAGAGTTGAATATATTAAAAACAGACAGAGTGTTTGGAATGGAATTGGAGTTAATGCTGGTGACTCAAAGTTAATGCTGCTAGGCATAACTTAATGCTGCTAGGCATAAGTTAATACTGCTGGCATAACTTAATGTTGTTAGGCATAAGTTAATGCTGCTAGGCATAACTTACTACTGCTGTTGAACGTTAATGTTGTTGAGGGTATTTTCATAAATACTTCGATTAAGGGTTTCAATCACTCATTTAATCGATTTCATTCAATCATATACCAACTATTTAATCACAAACCTACTCAATTTCATCATTCATCCATTTAAAAAACAACATAATGGCGACCCTACAGTTTGCTGATACTCCACAATTTAGGTCGCGTTTTTGTCTAAACCGTGAATGTAAAGGGTATTTGAAACAGATAGTAGATTTCTGAATGCAAATCCTATCAGATATGCACTAACGATCCGCAATCCTACAATTATACTTCGTGTATTGTTTTTTTTTTTTTTTTTTTTTAAACAGTTATGGGCTATGTCATGGCGAATCTGTCAAAGAGGAAGATACATTACAATCCCTAGTGATGGAAAGAAGATCATCATTACTGAGTTGATTGTGAGAAGAGATCTTCTACTAGAAGATGCTGAAGGTATTGATTGTCTACGCAATGCTACTATTTTTGAACACCTTACACTCATGGGGTATGAGAAAGTTTCATAAAAATACTTTTCTATAAAGGCATTCTTTCCTCAATGATAAAATTTCCTTTTTTCTTATGTTTTAAATGTCTAGTGCTAAGACTTCTACATGAATGTGTTTTACGTAGCACTCTGGCATCTGAATTAATTTTAGCTACAAACCAGAAGTTTAACTTTTCAAAGTATATATTTGAAAGTATGGTGAAGAACTTGGAGAATGTGTCTAGTAAATTCTTGATGTATCCAAGATTTGTATAAGTGTTTTTGGAGAAACAACTAGAAGGAATGTCAAATCATAAAAGGATTTATGTTACACCCTCTCACACTAAGAAGATTTTTGGAAACATGAGAAGGGTAGGGAAAGGCTTTTCTAGAAGAGAAATCCCTTATTTCACTCAATGTGGTAAACATCAGAAGAATATGGTGAAGGTTCAGCAAATCCCTCTGATCCCCATCACACACCCACTATTATTCAACCATAAACATCTCAACCTTAAAATAAACAAAAACCTAGGAGGACTAAGAGAAAGGATACTGAGATACCTCAGTCTAGTGGTCCTGCAGACAATGTAGCAGATGAGGTTGTCAATGAGGAAATGGATGACAGTTTGGAAAGGGCTGCCACTACTGCTACTAGCTTAGATGCAGAGCATGATAGGGGTAACATGAATAAGACCCAATCCAAGGCAACACCTAATGAACAAGTTCCTAGGACTAGTCAGCGTGGTGGTCCCAGGCGCCAAGAAACCATGGGGGATACAATTGCTCAGACTAGCTCTGAGAATGTATCTAAACATTCCAATGATCCACTGCTCACAAGAGGTAACACACTTTGAAGTGGTGAGGATAGACTGAAACTTGACTAATTAATGGAATTTTTGTATCAAATTGCAACAAAGAGTTAGTGACCTGGAGAACATAAAGACTGCTCAAGCTCGGGATATTACAAGTTTAAAACTGAGTGTCAAGAGTTAGAGAAGAAGGAGGATACAAGAACTTCACAATCTCAAAAGATTATACTAAGGTTGGTAGATCCTGTAAGATGGTTTCCTCTGATGAAGCTAGTTTGGGTGATCAAGAGGATGCATCCTAAAAGAGGTATGAAAATTGATGACATGATAAGATGCAAAGAATTACATTGATTGATGAAACTCAGGGGAGGTATGGTGATGATCTAATGTTTGATACAGGTGTTCTTAATGATGAAGAAGTGTTTGCAGGACAGGATATGGATGAAAAAGAGATTAATGTGGCTGAAAAGGAAGTTAGTACTGCTGATCCAGTTACTACTGCTGGTGAAGTAGTTACTACTGCCAGTCCAACTGAAACTACAACTGCTGATGATTTAACTCTTGCTCAGACTTTAATAGAGATCAGAAGTGCAAAATCAAAGTCAAAGGGTTGTGATAGGTGAGGCAGAGTGAATCTATACAAACAGAAAAGACCTTAAACATCTACCATCAAAAGATAAGGTAAACGGTATCATGGAGGATACTTGAGGAAACAACAAGAAAAAGATCAAATTAGCATGATGGGTAGTTGCTCAAGATTTCAAGCTCAAATGCAAGTGAATTTGAGGAAGAAGATAGACTTATAAGGACAAAGAGAGAAGAAGCCTAACATTCTTTCATGGGATAATGTGCAAGCATATGATAGATGCTGATGTAGCAAATGCGTCTCAACAAATGCAAGCAGAAGAACAAGAGAAGTTGAGTATTGAAGAGAAGTCCAAGTTGTTTGTACAACTCTTAAAGCAAGGGAAAGAGCACTTTGAGATAAAAAGCACAAAGAAAAGAGGAAACAAACCACCAACTAAAGCTCAATAGGAGACATACAATGTCTATTATTGAAAAACATGGCTGGTAACAAGCACAATACATTGAAGAACAAAGCTTTGTGATATCAGAAGTTATTGAAAAAGATATGAATAAGGGTAAACACATTTGTAGGCTATGGTATAGAATTGGGTAGAAAGGAAGTGAAGTAAGAGCTGAAGCAGAGATAGTACAAGAGAGCAGTTCAAAGAGAGCAGGCACTAAGCTGGAACAAGAAAGTATTAAGAAGCAAAAGGTGGATGAGGATAAAGAAATAGCAGAGCTTCAAAGACTAATAGAAGTTATTCCTAATAAAGAGGAAGTAGCAATTAAAGCTATTCCTTTAGCAACTAAGCCTCCTAGCATTATTGACTACAAGATCCATAAAGAATGAAAAAAAACCTATTACCAGATAATCAGGGCTGATGGAAGTTTAAAGATGTACTTAGTCTTTAGTCATATGCTCAAAAGCTTTGACAGGGAAGATTTGGAAACCCTATGGAAATTGGTAAAAGCTAAGCATGGATCAACAAGGCCAGAGGAGGGCTATGAGAGAGTGATATGGGGTGATCTAAAGACAATGTTTGATCCACATGTTAAAGATCAAGTATGGAGGAATCAACAGGATTATAGAGTTTTGGATTGGAAAATATATGACTCATGTGGATTTCATTCTTTAAGGATGCAACATATGCACATTCATATGCTGGTAGAAAAAAGATATCCCCTTACACCTGCTACAATTACTGATATGTTAAACAAGAAGCTTCAATGTGATCATTTTAGTGAAATGGTATATTAGCTTCTTAAACTTCTCACAAAACAGCTTAAGAATCAATGAAGTGTTTGGAAGCATCCTTCTAGTGATTAATGAAGCTTTCGATAAAGAAACTTGAGATTTTAGAGAAGAATATCAAGTTTAGGGGAGGATTGTTGGTATTAAAAGACTTCTTGATGATCTTAAAGTTAATGCTGCTCAGGTTTGTGTTACTGCTGCTAAGCTAAAGTTAGTGATGTTCATTAACTTTAATGAAAAATATGCTAAGTAGTTAGTACTGCCAGTATAAAGTTAGTACTGCTAGTTTAATTCATGCATTGAAGGATTCAAGCTGGATAGAGGCTATGCAGGAAGAGCTTCTACAATTCAAGTTACAAGGAGTTTGGGTTACAGAAGTCCTAGACTGCAAGCACACCATGGAAACTCAAAAGCTTTGCTCACGGATGAAAGATGGGTGAAGAAGTGGACGTTAACTTGTATAGATCCATGAATTGGTTCATTCTGTATCTTACATCTCAAGACCTGATTTATGGTTTTGCAGTGAGGCATGTGCAAGATACCAAGTCAATCAAAGTTTCACATCTTCATGCTGTGAAAAAGAATTTTTAGGTACTTAAAAGGTCAACCAAATTGAGGCCTTATGGTATACCAACGAAACTCTTTTGAATTTTGGTAGCATACACTGATAGTGATTATGCTGGAGCAAGCTTGGATAGGAAGTCTACAACAGGAGGTTGTCAATTCCTTGGATGTAGATTAATATCATGGCAGTGCAAGAAACAGACAGTGGTTGCAAATTCCACAACAGAAGCTGAATATGTGGCTGCTTCAAGTGTTGTGGACAAGTGCTTTGAATACAGATTAACTACTTGATTATGGGTAAATTTTATGCATACCAAGATCTTTATTGACAATAATAGTACATTTTGCATAATTAAAAACATGTATCAATTCAAAATCAAAGCATATAGAGATTAACACCATTTTATTAGAGATTGCAATTGATACGAAATTGATTCAAATGGTCAAAATTCATACTGACAAGAATGTTCCCCCCCCCCCGCAGATTGCTTACAAAGGCTTTTGATGTAAGTAGATTCAATTATTTAGATGCTAGCATTGAAATGCTAAATCCTTAAAAGTCTCTTTATCTCTTATGTTTTTGTATAGTTTTGTATGAATTAGTATTTTATTCATGGCATTAAAAGTTTCTGTTGTTAAGTATAATTTAGTACTGATAGGTTATACTTGAAACGTTGCGTTTTCTGTTATTAGTTATACTATACCCTGATGGTCTAATTTAACCCTATGATAGTTGATAAAATTTCTATGGCTTGTATTTTACTTGTTTTGGACTAACATTGGATGGATTAAAAGACTTTCTTAATGTTCTTAGAGTTACATGGTGCACGTGTGTGTTACGACTGCTAGTCACAAAATATGAAAATATGCGAAGTAGTTATACTGCTAGTTCATAGTTACTAGCTGCTAGTGTAGCTAATATAACTTAGTACTGCTATATAACTACTGCTTAGATATGTTATACAGCTCAGAGGATAGTTATTACAGCTGTGAAGATGAAGAAAATATTATAAGTAGTTTTTACTACTGCTTGTACACTGTTTAATGCTTGTTTGGTGTAAAGTTACTACTGCTATGGTTTAAGTTAATGTTGCTGGTACAAAGTTACAACTACTGAAAGATTACAACTGCTGAAAGGATAAAGACTGCTCAGAGAAGATAAAGATTGCTTAAAGATCAAGGTTACTTAGTTGATAAGGATTGTTATTTATAGAATAGATCTTTAAGAATATTCTAAGTTTTTGTAATATATTGTAAATCGACTAGGACTCCTTGGTGTATAAAAGGAGGACCTAGGGCATAGAGTTCTATGTATCAAAAATGAGTCATTCATAGAGTTGTTCATAGCTTCAAGGTTTTGTAACCCTAATACTAGTTAGAGTATTCGTATTAATATATTAAAGCTTTTGTTTGTTAATCTGTGTGTTCATTAGAATTACTGTTTCATTGAAGAATTCTTCTTATATTCTATAGATTAGATGCGCATATCTTTTAGTATTATCAAACAAAGTTTCTATCATAGTTGTGTAGGATTTATCTTGCATAACTAAACCTTACACAAGCTAAGGAATTCAAGATCCATTGAAGTGGGATCAACAAGTGGTATCAGAGCTTGTTGCTTTGAGAAACTTTGCTAAGAAGACATGGATCAAGACTCAGTACATATGGTGGCTGCATCAAAAGTGCCTATGCTCAAACCAGGTGAGTATGAGCTTTGGAGGATGAGGATGGAACAGTACATCCAGATGATTGATTATTCTCTATGGGAAGTCATAGAAAATGGTAATGCACCTCCAGTAACAAAAATTGTTGAAGGTGTTGAGACTACAATTGCTCCTTCAACTGCTTAAGAAAAGGTACAAAGGAGGTTAGAGTTGAAGGCAAAAAGCACTTTATTGATGGGCATCCCTAATGAACATCAGTTGAAGTTTAACTCCATCAAAGATGCCAAGTCATTACTGCAGGTTGTTAAGAAGAGCTTTGGAGGGAATGCTGCTACTAAAAAGACTCAGAGGAATCTTCTAAAGCAGCAATATAAAAATCTAACTGCATCTAGCTCATGAGGGATTAGATCAAACCGTGAAGGCTTCACAAGCTTATCATCATTGGAGATATCATGGTGAAAGTAATCTCCACAAAAAGATGTGAATTAAGAAGTTCGTAAAGAATCTGTCACCAAATGAACACACATACCATTGTGTGGAGGAACAAGCCTGAGATAGATACATTAAGCCTGGATGATCTTTACAACAACCTGAAGATCTATGAACCAGAGGTCAAAGGAACATCAAGCTCAAGCACAAACACATAAAACGTAGCCTTTGTGTCCTCAAACAGCACCAGCAGTACAAATGGAGCAGTTAATACTGCTCATGGTGCTACAACTGCTAGCACTCAAGCTACTACTGTTAACACAACAAAAATTGATAACTTGAGTGATGCTGTCATTTGTGCTTTCTTTGCAAGTCAACCAAACATTCCACAACTTGACAATAAGGACTTGTAACAAATTAATCCTGATGATTTAGAAGAGATGGACTTAAGGTGGCAGATGGCTATGCTAACAATGAGGGCAAGGAGATTCTTGAAGAACACTGGAAGAAAACTTATTGTTAATGGTAATGAGACCATTGGGTTTGATAAGTCCAAGGTGGAGTGTTACAACTGCCACAAAAGGGGACACTTTGCAAGAGAGTGTAGGGCTCCAAGGAACCAAGAAAATAGAAATAGGGAGAACACAAGAAGGGTTGTGCCAGTGGAGACAACTACTTCTAATGCTTTGGTGTCTTGTGATGGTTCTAGTTATGATTGGAGTGATCAAGCAGAAGAAGGTCCAACTAACTTTGCACTCATGGCTTACTCTTCTACAAGTTCTAACTCTGAGGTATCTACTGATTCAAACTGTTCATCATCTTGTTTGGAAAATGTTAAAATTCTTAAAGAACAAAATGAACAACTGTTAAAAGACTTAAGGACATCTAAGTTAAATGCTATTACTTATAAAATAGGTTTAGAGTCTGTAGAAGCAAGACTTCTAGTTTATAAGAAAAATGAGTCTGTTTATGAGGAAGATATCAAGGTCTTAAAACGTGAGATTCATTTAAGAGAAGTAGCCATTACAGAGCTTAGGAGGAAGTTAGAACTGGCTCAAAAACAAAAAGATGAAATTCAGCTAACAGTAGAAAAACTTAAGAATTCATCTAAAAGTTTAAGCAAACTAATAAACTGTCAGATAGTTAATAAGTGCAAAACAGGTTTAAGGTATAATGTTGTTCCACCTCCCTATACAGGAAACTTTATGCCTCTAAAACCTGATTTGTCATTCTTTGGTCTAGAAGAGTTTGTGAATGAGCCTATAGTTAGTGAGCCTACAACTAAGAAGCCTGTAGTTGAGACTAGTGAAGCTAAGACTAATGTAGACAAACCTAAGGCAGTTAGGAAGAATAATGGTGCTCCAATTATTGAGGATTGGGTATTTGATAGTGAGGAAGAAGATGTGCCTCAGGCTAGGATTCAAAAGAAAATAGTTAAACCTAGTTTTGCTAAAATAGAGTTTGTTAAATCTAAAGAGAAAGTAAAATCTCCTAGGAAAACAACTCCTAGGAGTTACCAATGAAACTAGAATAATATGATGTCTCAGAGACTAGGAAGTAATTTTAAGATGTTTAACAAAGCTTGTTATGTGTGTGGAAGTTTTAATCACCTGCAGTATGATTGTAATAACCATTAGAGACAGTTTAATAATAAAAAGATGGTAAAACCTATGTGGAACTATACTCAAAGGGTGAATCACCAGAATTTTTCTAGAATGACTCATCCTAGTCCTAAGAGGAACATGGTTCCAAAAGCAGTATTAATGAGGTCTGGCCTAGTATCACTTACTAATGCTAGACCAGTTAATACTGCTCAAACCAGAACAACAATGAATAGTGCAAGACCAATAACAAATGTTTTTAATAAAACACATTCAACTGTTAAAAGACCCATTAACAAGAATACAACATTTAAAAACAGTAATTTTAATTAGAGGATTAATACTGTTAATGATAAAAATGTTAATGCAGCTAGGCCAAAAGCAGTAGTTAATGATGTTAGGCCAAAAGCAGTACTTAATGCTGCTAAGGGAAACCAGGTTAATGCTGTTAAGGCCTCAGCTTGTTGGGTTTGGAAACCAAAGACTAAAGTAATAGACCATGTTTCTAAATATAACAGTGCATCAACCATTTTAAAAAGGTTTGATTATATTGATGCACAAGGCTGATCCAAGTCAGTGATGGATTGGGTCCCCAAAAGAGACTGATTTTCTTACCTTATGTGCATGGCAATCCACATCAAGATTTACAGGATAAAGGAGTGATTGATAGTGGATGCTCAAGGCACATGACAGGGAACATGTCCTATCTTACAGACTATGAAGAGATTCATGGAGGATATGTTGCCTTTGGAGGTAACCTTAAAGGAGAGAAAATCATAAGCAGGTGTACAATTAAAACTGGTAATTTAGATTTTAAGAATGTGTATTTTGTAAGAGAGTTAAAGTTTAACCTCTTTAGTGTCTCAAAAATATGTGACAAAAAAATATGTGACAAATTGAAGTGTGTTCTCTTTAATGACACTAGATGTATTGTTTTATATCACAAACTTTATGTTAACTGATGATAAGTCTGTTATTCTTAAAGTTCTTAGAAGAGAAGAATATGTTTAGTGTTGACTTAAAGAATATTATTCTAAAGGACTGGTAGACAAATTGTATCTTTGCAAAAGTCACTTCTTGATGAATCTAAAACTTTGGCCTAGGAGGTTAGACAAATAAATTTATAAACTATGAATAACTGGTTAAGGGAAATCTTTTGTAAAGAGGTTTACTTCAAAACTTTTTGAAATATTAATCCAATCCTGTTGTTGCTTGTCCAAAAGGAAAGCAACATAGAGCTCTTGTAAATCCAAAATTAGTAAGTTCTATTAGGCCTAATCTTTACATATGTTGCAAGTGGATTTGTTGTCCATCATTTGTAAAAATCTTAATTGAAAAATATGTATAGCCTGGTTGTCATAGATGTTCTACAGTAGGTTTAGTTGGGTTTTCTTTCTAGTACTCAAGGATGAGACTAGTGGCATTCTTGTTCCTTTAAAACTGGAGTAGAAAATTAATACGGATCAAAAGTTTAAGGTAATTTAGGTTGTGAAAATGGACTGAGTTCAAGATTTAAGGCGATGAATCTGTTTGTCGATGAGAAAAGGTAATAAGAGAGAATTGAGCGTGCTAGGAAACTCCTCAACAAAATAGAGTTGCTGAGAGGAATATAGAACACTAATGGGCTGACTTAGGACAATGTTTGCTTATTTAAACTACCTACCTACTTTTTGGCTGAAGCAGTTAATTAATGTTTGCTTTTTGTGACAAAATAGGGTTATTAGTTACTAAGCCTCATTAACACGACCCCTCTATGAACTTTTTTTAGTAGAAAACCAAAATTTTAGGCTTGATCGAGACCAGTTGGGTGTCCCGTTGCCAATTATCTCAATACCATTGATCTACTAGGCTAAGTTTGTATGGTAAGGCTGATGAAGGATTCTTTGTTGGGTACTCAATCAATAGTAAAGCATTTAGAGTATTCAACAGTAGAACTAGGATAGTTGAAGAGAACCTGCATGTCCAGTTTAGTGAGAATACACCCTATTTAGTCCAGTTGTGGTCCAAAATTTGCTTGTTTGATATTGATGCACTAACAAAGTCAATGAATTATAAGCCAGTTGTTGCAAGAAATCAGCCTAATGGTAATGCAGGTACAAAAGCATGTTATGATGCAGGAATGGAGACAGTACCTGTCAAAGATTACATTCTGCTACCATTGTGGAATGCTGATCCACCATTCTCTCAAAGTTCAAAGAGTTCTCCTAATGCTGGATTCAAACCTTTAGGAGATGATGAAAAGAAGGTTACTGAAGAACCAGGAAAAGAAGGTGGTGATTCAAGTAAAGATAGTGAAAGTAATGATCAAGAAAAGAAGGATAATATTTACAGCACTAACACTGTTAATACTGCTAGCACAAATAAAGTTAATGTTGTTGGTGCAAAAACAAGCATTAAACTTTGACTGGCTGGGATTCACACCGTAAATATATATAATATATAATAAAATATAAAATATATATCTAAGTGGAAAAACCAACAACAATCGAAAACCGAGAAGTAAGAAGATGTATAGAGTGTTCCCGGGTCGTTTATCACCAACAGAGGCTTTGTGGAATGGTAAATCGATTAGAATCGAAGATTTGAAGTTTGAAGGAAGGAATTGGTTTGGAGTTGAAAAAAGTCAATTTATATAATTCGGTAAAACAGTTTACGAAAAACCTAGAACTTACGATAAACTTAGAAAACGAGAAGGCCTAAATCCCGAACAAAGGGGGAGTGAGAAAAACCCTAAAACTTAAAAATAAACCTACTGGAAGAATTTTTGCTTTCTAAACTACTCTTGGATCAAATAAGAAGATTTGAAAATGACTAGACCGAAACCGGAGTTCGTTTGGCCCACATCAAACGAGCAAACAAATGCGTACCCGGACACCCGTTCTTTAAACGACAAAAGAGTTTGTAAAAATGACCCTACGAAAATTTTTTTATTTTTCCTTCAAACTAGATGACAAAGTAAATTTTCTAAAAAATGCCAAAAAATATTTTTTTGATAATTTTTGTATTTATTATGAATTAAATAAACTTTTATCTAAATTAAATTATAAAAAATATTAAATGATTACTAAAAATTCTAAAATTTTTTCTAAAAATGCTAGACACTGAAATAGTCCTAAGAAAAATAAGAAACAAAAATAAGCTGAAGGAATAAGCCCGCGCATAAGTATACTGCTTATAGATGGTTTGGGGGACAAAATGTACATAAGTTACATTTTGCCCTAGAGTCGTTTAACGAAAAAGACCCAAGGCGCGCAGTGGTATAGGGTGTGATGTTATAAAGGGTGATAGTATCGGCTTGGTCCCGGGTGTTCGAGTCTTGCTCACCCGGGCCTCAAGTCTTTTCCCCTTTTTTTATTTTTCGAAAAGTCCAGGGTAGGAAATGTAAGAAGTGAAACTAAAGGGTAGGCGGGTAAACTATGGTGAATTTACACCATAGTGCAAACGGGTACCCCTGAACTTTGGGAATGACACCAATAGACCTCGCGGACTGGCTTATTTTGGCTTATTAAAAAAATGAGTTTAAGCAAAAATTAAAACTAATAACTTATAAATAGAGCTTATGCTTCTACAACATTTTACATAAAAGACTTTCTTTTCTACTTTTAACAACTTTTTAAGTAGAAAATAAGCATTTTGTTCATGTTCACAGAAAGTGGTGTGTTGTTTTTAAATCGCTTTTTGAGTTTTTTACCAAAATTTGAATTTGATGTAAAAATAAGTTAAAAAGGCTATAGAAAAAAGATTACAAAATACTTAATTTTTCCATCAAAAAGTGTCGCTAAAAGGGGTGTCGTCTGGATAAGCTTTTTCAAGAAAATTAAGATGAAAAAGTGCAAGTTTTAGGCTTAAACTGTTATAAGCTTTTTCAAATAAGCTTCACAGCTTATTTCTAAACTTTAACAGCTGAAAATTTGGGAATAAGCTGTGCTAGGGATTTACATCTAACCTAGATAAAAGGTTTTTCCAAATATCAACTAAAAATGAAAATCACAATAGAAAATAAGCTAGAATCCTAAATGCTACTATACTACTTTTGCAGGTGAAATAAGCTAAGCTAATATGCTTAAAATTGAAAACTAAATGGTGAAATTTATTAAGCTAATAGAGTACTTATTAGATGCTCACAACTAGACTCTAGTTCATAACTATGAATGCTAAAAAAATGCTTAAAGTTCACAAGCAACAGCAGTATAAACTGCTATTGCTGATGCAATTGGTAAAGTATTAAAATGCAAACTAAAGTTAAAAGCTTAAGTAAAAACTCATAAACTAATTCACTTAGTACTACTAAACCTACAATAACTAGTTTTGAAACCTAGAATGCTAACAATCACTAAAACTTAATAACACTTAAACTCCAAACCTGCCCTGGTGCTAAGTAAGAAATTCTTAAGCTCTAAACTGTTGAATCCTCCTAACTAATTTTCAAAACTTGTTCTAAACTTAGTGATATAACCTAACTCAACTAAGCAAAAGGTTTTGACAGGATGCTTTTGACTTTAAGAGTCAAACAGACCTATATCCAAACACACCTTTATTAAAACTGTCAAAACCAAAGTGAGTTTAAATCTGTTTTACAAGCTAAAACATCTAAAACCTTTTATCCACTTCTACTAGATTTGTCCTAATAAAGCTATTTAAGCTGTAAAAGAACTAGCTAATTAGGAGAAATAAGCTAGGTTGTTTGCTCTACTAGTGCTTATTACACACTACTTACTATACAGAAAGTAAAAGTGAAACCTACATGATTTAAAACTAAAAATAAGACTAAACTAAATAACAACTTTGACAGCAAAGTAAGCATAAATGAACAGGATTTAAACATTAAGAATTTAGAAATAAGCAAATGTGAAATAAGCTATAAAATGCTTAAAAAAATGAGATTAAGTGAAAAAAAACCTGAAATTTGAAGAGTCTTCACACTAGAGCACACATCCAAGAAAGAAGCTCAAGATGTTCCTAATGGCTTCCAAAAGCACTAACTTAAAAACCACAATAAGCTGTTTTTAGCTTCATTTCTCCTTATATCTTTAAATTGAACTCAAAAACTCTCAAAGTAATCATAATTTTTTTATGTAAATGATGAAAATCGATCAAATGATTGACTAAAAACTGGATATAAGCTGAAAAAAAAAATTTGCGAGTTATGAAAAGAATACCAGCTCAAATGAGCTTAGTTAAGAGCTTAATGATTGATAATACGACTTAATTATTGAAAACCAAGTATAACAAAGCTTGAAAACTAATGATTTATTCCTTAAATGAAGATTTACAAGCTTGAATGAAAGAGTGACAAGAACTTACAAAGGCTGTTCATGCTAAAAAACTCTTACGAAAAATGACTTATAATAATGGATAAATACAAAACGAAAATTAAAAATAACTACTCCTTATTTCTTCTGTCTTCTTCCTCCTTTTATCGGCTGCTTAAATGTTTGTTGTGAAGTAGAACGCCCAAAGCAATCTAGACCCCTTACAATCTTATCAATCTTAGCCGACCCTTTTGCTCGAATTGGTGTGAATGCCAATAGGATTTATGGTTTTTAGTGGGAGGAAGGGGGCGAGTTTGTCCATGGGGTTAAGGGTTTGGCAGTAAAGAAAGTTAGGGTGAAAAACCCGTGGGTTGTGGTTGTGTTCAAAACAGGGCGGGAAAATCGTTTGTATGAAAAAGAAGATGTCAGGAGGGATAAGTTTTCCCCGTTTGGCAAAGAAATGTCCTTAGATGGTGTATGTGTTTATTGCCCCCAACCGTCCTTGTTGTTTTAAAACTTTGGTGACTTTCAACCAAGTCCCCAAGAAGATTGTTGAAGATTTAGTTGCACCCCACGTCCTTGGTGGTTATAACTCTATGGACTTGGCAGAATTAGTCCATGGAGTATAACTTTGCCAATTTGGCAATTTGGCCCTTCTCTTCTCTTTTCCTCTGAAATCAGTCTAATGGTAATGCAGGTACAAAAGCATGTGATGATGCATGTAAAGCTAGAAGGGAGACAGTACCTGGCAAAGATTACATTCTGCTACCATTGTGGCCTGCTGATCTACTACTCTCTTAAAATTCAAAAAGTTCTCCTGATGCTGGATTCAAACCTTCAGGAGATAATGAAAAGAAGGTTACTAAAGAACCAAGAAAAAAAGGTAGTGACTCAAGTAATGATCAAGAGAAAGAGGATGATAATGTTAATAGCACTAACAATGTTAATACTGCTAGTGATGGAAACATCACTAACAATGTTAATGCTGTTAGTTCAACTGTTAATGCTGCTGGCATAGAAGTTAATGTTGTTGGTGCAAAAACAAGCATTGAACTTCCAGATGGTCCAACTATGCCTGAATTGGAAGATATTGTTTATTCAGATGATGATGAAGATGTTGGTGCAGAGGCTGACATGAACAATTTGGATGCATTTATGCTTGTCAGTCCTATTCCAACTACAAGAATACACAAAAATCATCCAGTTGAACAAATTATTGGAGACTTGAATTCTGCACCTCAAACAAGAAAAATGACAAAGAATTTGGAAGAACATGGTTTGTTTAGTTCTGTTCAGCAAAGAACAAACCTTAAAGACTTTCAAAATTGCTTGTTTGCTTGCTGATGTAGAAAAACAAATTTATATACTTATAGTATTAATCCCGTAAGAATTTCTTTCCAAAATACTTCTCAAACAAGAGAAATATAAGGTAAAAATCTCACTAAAGAAAACACAATTTGTATATTTTTATCCGGGAAGTACTTTTCCTCGGGTCGTGTCCCAACGAAATCGTGAATTGAGAATTTAGGAATAATTCGGATTCGAGTTAAGATTGATAAAGGATTTTTTTTAATGATTGATTACACTACAAAATATAATAGCACAAACTAAAAACAATGAAATAGCACGAAATTTAAATGCACAAAACGTAAAAATGCGAGCTAAAACTGAAATTTAAAATCCTAAGGAGCACGATTTTAACAACTTTAACAAAAAAATCTTTAAAAAGAAAATTTTAGGAAAAAGAATTGGAATTTTTTATCTATTTTTGAATTTTTTATGAATTTCTAAAGTTTAATGAATTAATCAAAAATAAACTTTTTCTAAAAATTATCACTAAAATTTTGTTTTTATTTTTCAAAAATACTAGATTTAAAAAGAAAATTATCTCAAAAAGAATTTTAATTTTTCAACTATTTTTCTATTTTTTATGATTTTTCTAAGAAAAAGTAAATCACTTAAATCTATTTTAATTCCTAGAAAATACAAATCAAATGAGAAAAATAAAGAAAAATGATTTTAAAGTGCTAAAATGGTGCAGAAATGTAATGAAACAAAAAGCCCCAAATTTTATGCCCTAATTGAACACTAATTGCAAAAATTAAAACTAAACCCTAATTTAATAAAACTAATTTCTAAAATATTAAAACTATTTTATTAAAACTAAAACGACAGGGTAGAAAATAAAAGAAAGGAAAGTAAAGGGTAGGCGGGCGAACTATAGGAAATTTTCACTATAGTATAAACGGGTGCCCCTAGACTTTGAGAAAAGTACGAAATAGACCTCGCGATTCTAGCTTATTTTTGGCTTATTAAAAAGTGAAATTCAGAAAAAACTCAAAACTACAAACTTATAGACTAGCTTATTCTAATCAACTTTAATAAAATCACTTTACACTTTTGACAACTAGATAAGCTAAAAATAAGCAATTTTCTAACTGTTACAGAAAGTGGTGTTTTAACTAGCTTTTTGAGTTTTAGCTTATTCCTAGCTTATTATTGGATGAAATTTAAAACTAAAAGTTGATATGTGAAGCTTAAAGTGTGTACTAAAGGAATTTAAACAAAAATTAACTAAGTACTTAACAAATTAATCAAGAAAATTTAACTGAAACAATGCAAGTTCTAGTTTAAAACTGAAATAAGCTTTAGCTAAAAAGCCAAAAAGCTTATTTCTTAACCTATAAGGCTAAAATTTTGAAGATAAGCTACCCTACTTACCTTGAATCAACCTAAGTAAAAGGATTTTCAAAATTTCACATGGAAATGAAAATTCAAGAATGAAATAAGCTAAATCTTAATTCTGCTGCTATAAAATTTGGCGATGTATTGGGCAAGTCCTAGTAGGCCAGTCTAAATTTGTTGAGTTTAACACTCTTTAAACCTAGCTACCGTAAATTTAAACTAAACCTGGAATAAGAACATATCTGAACTAATAGAATGCTTTTAAAAACTCTTAATGATAAAACTAGTTATACTAAAACTGCCCTGGTGCAAATGATGAGTTTATAAACTCCAACTAATTAAATTCTACTAACTAGCTTTTAAAAACTATTCTAAACTTGCTAACACAACTGAATTCAACTATTTAAGAAATTTAGACAAACTGTTATTGACTTTAAAGGTCAAATAAAGCTAAATCCAAACACTCCTTTAATATGACTGTCAAAACTAAGTAGCACTCAAATCCTATTTTAAAACTAAAACAGCTTAAGCCTTTTATCCACTCACTAAAAATTTCACCTCCTAAAGCTTTAAACTAAAAAACCTAAACTTATTGTGGTGAAAATTAAGGCAAGTCTTCTCTTCTAAAGCTATACTCTTAATCGACAGAGTTTAAAAAAAATAGAATCTAATTGAGTTTTTTTACTAAGACATAGCTTAAGACAATTACAACATAAGCTATCTAAGCACAACTGAACAATATAAAACAATAGCTAATTCAAATGAATTAAGTAAAAATGAATTAAGCTATTAAATGCAAAATTTGAAATACAGAAAATTAGACCTAGATGCTAAGTAGTACCAACAGACCAAGCCACTCTTGGAAGAGTGAAGGCAAAAAAAAGCTTGAACCTAAGTGGCTCTAGCCTCTAAAAAAACCTAATAAGCTGAAAATATGCTTATTTTCTCCTTTATAGCTTCCAAAATGAACACAAATCTCATCTCAAGAGATCATGCTTTGACAACAAATGGAATTAAAAGAGTAAAGGAATGATTATTAACTAAGTTTGACTGAATTTTGAGCTTATGAACAGTAATAAGCTCGAATGAGCTTATTGAGAGCTTAATGAGTAAAATCGGCTTAAAATTGGAATCAAAGTACAAGTAAACCTTGAAAATGAATGTTATTACACAAATGAGTGAAGTACAAGCTTAAAGGAAGATAGTACAAGAACTTTAAAGCTGTTTTCTAAAAAAAACTTGAAAGAAAAATGCTTAATATTGAGAGAAAATACAAAACTGAAAATTAAAACAAAAACAACCCTGAAAAATGAAACCTAGAGCTTCTATTTATAGAGGATATGAAAGAAAGAAAGGAACAGAGTTCTTGAATCTCCATCCAATTTCTCATGCCGTAGATTCATTATGTCTTTGATTTATAGCCTTTGATGATGAATTGTGAGGTGTTCGATCCAATGAAATGATGACACGTGGTCGAAATGATTGGGAAGTGATTTGTGAACGAATTTAAGTGTTAAAAAGGAGCGGGGGTGTGGATTTTTGGTGATTGGGTTGTTAACGAAAAAGGCGGGAAATCTTGTTAGGCGGTTAGAGTTTGTTACAAACCGCGTTTTCTTGTTTAAATCTTTGGAGTATTTGCAATAATGGTCCCTGCGTTTCACCCGCTCTTTTGTAGTGTAAAAAACAGGTTTCACATTGTCACTTTCAGCCCTTGTGGTTTCCTTCTTCTTTTTCTTCTTTAATAACATCTTTCCACATTTGGCAAATTAAGTCCCTTGAACTTTATAACTTCAAATGAGCTTCTAAACTTTGAGCACTTGTCACTTTCAGTCCTTGGGATTTCACTTGGCTTTCTTTCTTGTTGTATCGGCTGATCCGGCTTTGATCTTTGGCTATTTCTTTACTCTTGACTTGTCTCTTCCGTTTCCTTGTCGGTTTTTGACTGTTTTTGCTTCTTTTTGTCCTTTTTATCCTTTCCTGCACAATAGACACAAAAGCACACATTTTTCTATTCTTTTGGCATTTTATTGGCTTTTATTTGGCAAAATCCTGGGTTTTTCATATATACAATTAAGCATTTATCACTTGCTTTTTATCACAAGAAGAACCCAAAAAGGTAATTCATGCATTGAAGGATCCAAGCTGGATAGAGGCTATGCAAGAAGAGCTTCTACAATTCAAGTTACAAGAAGTTTAGACTTTGGTGGAGTTACCAAATAGGAAAAGGGCTATTAGGACTAAATAGGTTTTTAGGAATAAAAAGGATAAAAGAGGAATTATGATTAAAAATAAAGCAAGATTGATTGCACAATGGTACATACAAGAAGAAGGGATTGACTATGATGAAGTCTTTCCCCTGTTGCTAGAATTGAAGCAATTAGGCTATTCTTAGCATGTGCCTCATTTAAAGACTTTGTGGTGTACCAGATGGATGTTGTAACATTCCGTATTTTCAGGTCATTTACGACGTCATCTATTTTACTAATTTTTTTTCTCGTCACGCTTTTTTTGTAATTTGTTTCATGTTCAGTTTTACTTTTAATTTTTAATATAGTTAATAATAAATCGAGTAACTATAACATTATCATTAGTAAATCTGACGCCAAAGCGAATTCAAAGTTTTCGTCAAAGCGAGTCAATATATACTTTTTAACGAAGTAATAATAAACTTATAATGTTTTTACTTTTATCGGTTACTTAAAAACGTTTTACGTTTCACGATTAAGATAGCGTTTAGGTATTCTTCGGAACCACAAAAACTTTCTTACGCTTCAAGATCAACGAAACTCCATTTTAATTACAATAATAAAGTATAAAACTTACCCATGTATATATAGATAGGATGTCCCATTTACAAGAAATAACCAAGACTTTACAAATTTCATGTATACATTTTAAATAAAGTTATCTTTACTTACAACTTATACATTTATCAATATATACTTTCATTTTATTAGGCAAATAAGAACTAGCTAGCCATTTTCTACCTTAATTTCATGGGATAACCCTCATCTTAGGGGACCAAGAAACACAACTCATAAAGCCATGGACTAGATCATGTAGTCTTGACCAAGACTCCTCATTTTACTCCCCTTTGTTTCCTTGATCGGCCCCCCTCCTAGACAAGTCCTTGGTCTTTCTTTGACCACCATTATTATATATACTACTAGCATTCACTCTTTCCTACATAACACTTAGCTAAGAAAACCAACAAACATCTCCCATTTGCTTTTGGCAGGTCAACGGCTCAAAACCCCTCCCACATAACTCATATAAATTTTTCTTACACTTTATACAAGTATACACACAACATACTAAGACCAACTAAGATGATTTGAAGGTTAGTTAAGTATTTTCAAAGTGTTGAAAGCAAAGAAAGTGAAATTAAAGTGGTTATCGTTTGAAAAAAAGTTTCTAATCTTGCAACCTGGTTTAAAAATCTAAATACAAGAGTTTAGATTATATTTCTCATCAACAATACACACTATAAAGGTTACCTATAAAAATTTATGTCTTTAACTTTTTTAATCATTTTAATGTGTTTTACAAGTTCTACATAACTAAATCACCATTTTGAGGGTTTTAAACAGGTAAAAAGGATAACTTACTTGTGATTATGATATTTACACGTTTTCATATGATATGTGATTGGGTAAGTAATCAAGTGAATAATGAGATTAAAGGATTCTAACATGTTGTTTAAGTGGAAAATGTTTAAGTATAAACTATGATTAAAAGTTTATTAAGAAAGTTTATGAATTTCATGTGCGAGTTAAAGACATTAGTGGGCTTGTTTTTATTCATGTTTTAGACAGTAAGGTTACAATTTTTTATAAAGATTATACACCCTCAGTGATGAATCACAAAAGGAAATAAGAAACTCTAAAAAAAAACCAATTTATAACAAAAAGAACGCGATTTCAAGTTTTACGTTAAATAATACCTCTTAATAAAACTAATTTTTTATAAAAATTACTATTCACCATCATAAAACTAATATTTTTAAAACGGATTAAATGAGAATAACCATACACATAATATGATAAAACTTTTAAATATAACGAGAACGTACTCGAAATAATCGCTAAAAACGGAGTTAAAACGAATAAGTTACGAGATTTACGATAACTAAATCTATAAAAATAAATATATAACTGTTATGAACAGTAAAATCACTATTCATCATAAAAACTCAAATTTTGAAAAAATGTTATAGAAATTAATAACATCTCTTAAATATGAAGGCG
This sequence comes from Tanacetum coccineum, assembly GCA_026074375.1. Taxonomy (NCBI): domain Eukaryota; kingdom Viridiplantae; phylum Streptophyta; class Magnoliopsida; order Asterales; family Asteraceae; genus Tanacetum; species Tanacetum coccineum. Next base: position 8,991 of record BQNB010011878.1, on the reverse strand, counting down.
TGGACGTAAGAAACGAAGAAACGGACTCAAAATGCATAGAAAGTTATGCCAGTTTCACTAATAAACCTTAAATGTTTTTACTTTATAATATGATTACACTAAAAAATTAATGGTGATGTATCTATATTGAATTATAAGTGGTATATGTTAATCAAAGTACTATATTACTAGGGATTTTACATAATGAGGCCACTTCGGGGGCGTATCGAACGAGTTGATTGATTTACGATTTAAATTGTCCCTAGCTCCTCAGTACGTCACTACATGACACTCTTAATTATGATAGCCCGAAGATCGTGTCCAAGAAACCCAATACGCACTTTCACATCATATTGAAACAAGAAAATAAGAGAGATAAAATTAAGAAATTTAAGAGAGAAGTTATGAGAGAGAAAGGTATAGAGAAAATGAGAGTTGATGAATTACCTTGCCAAATATACAAAATGAAATTTAACAAGAATCACACCCCTCCATACTTGGAGAGGGGTATTAATACTTAATAACCAAGAGGCTTTCTGCCTATGTATTTTCTACCTGGCCGGGCTCGGGATTACTTGGGAGCTTTTTTCGCCCATACACTTACCGGTTAGATACAATTAAGAGCCCTTTACCCCTTATGCCTAATACAACGTATACAGAAACTATTGACCGAGACCTAATAAAATTATGACGCAACATCCATTGTTCGACACATATTTTGAGGCTAACAAACTCCCCCCGAAGTGAGTTCCATTGTGACACTCCTTCATGAATCAATGAGATTGCTTTTTGGTCCGTTAAGCTCTTGTGGATCTTTTGTTATGTCTACGTTTTAGGCTTGTCTACATGCTGTGATCTTGATCTTGAGCCTTTGTCAATGTCTTTTGACTACTATCGTCTTTGCGTCCTAGATCTTTAAGAATCTTTATCCTTTTTTCTCTTATCAGTCTTTGCCACCTTGCTATCTTGTGTCTTGACCAATAATCTCATACTTTGCATCATCTTGAAAGCTTTGCTAACAAATCTCCCCCGAACTTGATTTCGGAGGAGTATGCTTTAATAACAGAGTTTGGCGAAAGTCTTAGTCTTTATTCTATGAGCCTTTCATGATTCTTGAACTTGATTCTTATAAGAAATTCCTTATGTAGATGAGCATGGAGCCATGTGGTAAAGATCCGACATCAGCTTGAATGAGGTCATCACCATCTCCATCTTTTATGTAAACCATGAAATAAAACAATGTTAGCAATAAAGCGGGTGACTAATATGGCATTGTCATTATCGTCGAATATGGTTAGACTTAACGCCTCCGGTTCCGTAGGACCCGTTTTTACAGTATAAAAACTACCTGAGATTAGGGTAGATTCAAAAGAATCTCCTTGACTAGTGGTTTCCGAGCTCAAAGCGTAGGATCTTCAACACACATATGGTATTAGATTACCATGCTTGCTTGTTCTCATTACCGAACGTCTCAAAAAGCAGACAACACGGTAAGAAGTGAATCAGATAGTTACTATACTTTCTGATTACGCGTCAAATTCATTTCCTGGAACAAGTTGATTCACATTTGAATTGCACCATCGTTTCTTTCCAGTTGACACACAATGATTCAAATAGAATCACGCAAGTCACCTACCAAGAGCTTGTTAATGCTGGGCCTCAAGCAGGGATATCATCTTCATTATTAGTACATAGTATCACTAACTCGGATGTTCTGGCACACTCACATGATAATGCGTAGGACCTCTTGTTAACAGCTTGTGAACTAATGATGTTCAACAAGATGATTGTCCATAGAATTTTCATAATTGAGATGTATTTGATGATCTCTTGGCTACTAGACTCGATAGTACGTATTTGGTTTTAGTAATCGGAGGCTGGAGCTGACTGCCACCTTTTTTAATATCAACTAACTCGGAGTGAGAAAGTCAATAGAAGTCGTGTTAATCTCCGTGACAAATGAGATAAGTTTCTTTTGAGAGAAACCCAAATAGCTGAGGAGGGTTGTGCATTGCATACAGTCCATGATGTCGTCTTCAATGGCAGCAATCAACATTGTGATTCTGACAGCATATGTATTGACCCGGTTTCTGCCTAAGTTGTGTGGAGGGCTTACTTTCTTATACCATTTTACCATACAATTTCCTTTTTATTCTTCACCCCTTCAAATCTTACCAAGACCGTCATTACCTAACACCTTGATGTGATTATGATCCAGTGTTAAGCATCAAACTAGTCGGCATTCTTCCCTTATACACATTCATATCCAATCATACCTAAGGACTGCTATTTCTAACTATGGAGTGTCCTTTGGTAGATCCCTTCGGTTCTGGTTGGATCATAGGACTAATACCTAACCTAACCACCTTATGTCTTCAGAAATCGTACATGAAATAAGATGTTTGTAGTGTAATTAGATAGAACCATGAAACCGTTCCGAAAATAACACTTTGAGTCATTAAGATCACATTTAATTACATTTCTCCCTTTATTTAAATTCTAAGGTCACTTAGATTTTTTGATAATACTGTTTGATTAAAATTTGTCCTTGAAAAAGGCAATGGGAAAAAATGTTGAAGTTAGCATGAATAATTTGGAAACTGTGTTCATCTTGCTCCCCTCCATTTTACATATGTTTGACACCAATAAAAATGATACAAGTTGTTAAAATCGATTAAAATAGAGGTGAACTACTAGCATCTTATAACTATCATTCTATTGAATTGTCATATTATTCTTCTTGTAAAAAGAGACTTTTTTGGGAATGGTTTTAATACATCAGAATTGGTCCGTAAGATGATGTATCCAAACTCATTAAAACTTTGTTTTTCCGAAAAACGTCCCCCTTGCAAGATGGAGTGTTGAATCACGCAATTTTGAAAGATATGAATCGTCATTGAGAAATCTTGAAAAATTGTGATTCAAACATTTTGAAAAACATCATTTAGAAAGACATCTCTTGCCAACTCTAAAGGGTTATCGCAGCTTATGCCGTACACTGTCCTTTTTCTTGAAGCTTAAAACATTGAAAGTCTGGTAAGGAAACAGCTCAAGACCCGAGAAACGTTGACTTTGCACTTGTAGATAAAGGTTATTTTTATGATAAGACTTTCCTTTATTTGATAGTCCGGGTTACGTACGATATTTTCACATAAGCCATTAAGAAAACTTAGAAATGACAGTTTTTGAAAGCATGTTGAAAACTCCTGTTACGATACTTCAATTACAGGCCGTCGTCGATATTAATCAACAATTTTCTTTCTAGGTAAGTAAATGTTATCTGATTCAAGAGACATGTCGAAGAAGAATATTTTATGAAACAATTTCTGATTTTTGATTGTATTTTCTTTTTGAACTTTTATATTTTTGTATTTCTAATTGAACTTTTATATTTTGTTATTTTTAATTTATTTTTTTTCAAAAATATGTACATGTTTGATTTTTTATGATGAAGTACAAGCAGATCTTTTGTCAGACCTCCAGTTCTGCTGAGTCAAACATCCATACCATTCGCCTAAACAAGATACTGAAATCCTTTCTTCGGAAGGGCTTAATAACCAGTCAGCCAACTTGTATTTTCAGATCTGACAAAGTACAATTTCAACTTGTACCGTTTACAACCTGTTCTATAACTTTTTTATTGAAAAGATACCGAGTATGGATGTGCATTGGTACGGGAGTGCTGCACGGGTTGCATGATATTGTCTATGGCTGACTGAGAATTCCAATACCACGGTATTTTGTTGAGTATTTAAAGCCATAATCTTGAATTGGTGACCGCATACCACATAACATAGCACAACTTTGCAGAGTAACACCATGTATTCAGCTCTGCTGGTGACATTGCAGTAACAGACCTGCTTCTTTGACATCCAGCTGCTAACTATATCACCGAGGAACGTATTCCTCCAGACTTGCTTTGCGAGTATAAAGGAACCGGCAATGATCGGCATCTGAAAAAGCTGTAGGAAACAAAGCCAGAACCCTTCGGATACAGAGTCCCATGTGAATTTGTACCTCTTAAGTATCGAAAGAATCCTTTTAAACCTCTTTGAGTTGTTTTTCAGTCGTCTTTGCTTGAAATCTTGCACAATAACTACAACTTGTCACTGTGTCTGTCTCTAACTGTCAATTCATGAGTGACCCATTTTGCTATGATAGTCACTTTGGTCTACGGTTCAACCACTCAAGTCGTGCATCTACTTTAGGTTCGTTCAGCCATTGGTGTATCAATGCGTTGTCCTTTTTTTCCCTACAGTTTTTTCATAATCTCTAAAGTATAGTTGGCCTGATGAAAAAAATATCGCTGTGGGGAATAGGTGGAATCTGAAGTCCAAAAAGAATTTCTTTCCCCCATTAAGGACCCGATCTCAAATCACCGTGACATTAATTTTTTCAAAACATTTTTGAAAATTATAGGTTTGTGGAACACAATAAAAAATGTCACAACGTAAATCCTGCACAAGTAGAATGTCCTCCCCGTATTATATCGTGAATAGGCGGGTCATTGATACCTTTATAAAAAAACCAGTTGGAAAAACAGAATATTGAGAGTTCCAACATACCAGGCTCGGAGCCTTGTTTCAATCCCATATAGAGCTTTCCTTCAGGACTTAAAGCTTTGTCTGGGAAGATCAGGATCAACGAAACCGTCATGGTTCGCACAAAACCTCCTCCTTTAATGGACCTTTAAGAAATGGCCGTTTTCACGTCCATCTGATAAATAGAAAATACTTGTGTTGTGCAGCATATGCGACAAAAATCAGACAGCCTCCAAGCGAGCAAACATGTAGCAAATGATTCGTCGAAATCATACCCATCTTCCTGAGCATAACCCTTTGCTAAAAGACGTGCTTTGTTTGCGAATGTCAATTGGTCTTCACCTATTTAGTTTTTTCCATAAACCACTTTAGCTTGATTTTACGTTCTTGCCAAAGGTTTGTCAACGAAGTTACCCAGACTTGTATCGCGACCAATACAGATAAGTTCATCCTGCATTGCTCTATCCATGCTGAATCACTATTGTCCTCCTTCATGTTTTCCGGTTCAACAATACTCACAGGTGAGTGCGAACCATAACACATTTCAGGATCGGTTGCAAGTGGTCGTCCTTGTTTTGCACAGGCTTGGATGGATTTTCCCACGAACTTGAGTAAGAGGTGATCTTTTATCCATCGGTATAGTCAGAATTTTGAGTTGAATTGAAGGTATCACATTTGAGTTACCACTATGGCGTGAGGAAGACTCAGCAATTTCTTTCTTGTACCGTGTATAGAAAGGATTTGGTGAAATACTGCTATTATCAACGTTGTTATCTCATCAATGAAATTTGTAGGATTTGATGGTTTCTTAAGTAGGTTGAATATTCGTATGAAGGTTAGTGTGTCTTGTGGAACAGAATTAATCAGTGGGAGAAGAAGACATTTTGACACAGTAATACCAACAATGAAAAATTCATCATACAAAGGACCAAAAAGAAGATCCAACTCCTGATGTGATTGGAACTGCATAGTATCTGCTAGAGGATAAAACTTTTGTAATTCTGTGCGGGGTCGGGTTGTCCATAATCTGACGCCTTTTGTCGTTTGGGGAACGAGGCCTGAAATGGTCATTAGCAACAAACGTCTCGCTCATCTATTGAATACATCAAATCTGGAGGATGGATGATTCAACAATCAACCTTTTTCTCTTGTTGTAGACACGATAACCCTTTGACGCGTGGAGTATCCGTCACCAAAATGCATGAATCCCCTTTTTCCTTTCAACTTATACCAAAATTTTCACCATCCTCTTGTTAAGTACAAATACAACCAAAGATGTTAAGGTGTTTGATTGAGGTTTTCTGTTATTAATGATGTTATATGCTTTTGTCGCATGAAGTTGAGTGATGATTTGAACTGTTTGATTATAGCATGCGGTTGCAATTGCTTCAGCCCAAAAGAAAAAAGGAAGTTTAGAAGCTGAAAGCATCGTTCGAGCAGCCTCAACGAGAGTACGGTTTCGTCTTTCGACAACGCCGTTCTGTTCAGGTGTTCGAGGAGTAGAAGTTTGATGCTCAATTCCTTCTTCTTTAAAAAGAATGCATAAGTGGTCTTGTTTAAGAACTATCAGTGCCACTGTCAGTGTGAACAATAAATTACTTGGGCTTGAAGATTTCGTTGGATCATCGTGGAAAGTCTTTTAAAACTTCTGGTGTTTCATCCTTGGAACGTAGAAAAGTGTCCCAATTATATCTTGAGTAGTCATCGACAATTACCAAGAATATATATTCTTCCATTGATGCTAGCAAAACCCCACCACCCTCCCCAATTATGGACCACATAAGTCCATGTGAAGCAAATTCAACCGATCTTTTGAACTTGGAACAGTTTTTGTTTTGAATGTACTTCGTTTTGCTTTACTCAGTTCACAAGATGAACACAGTTGATCCTTGATATATTTCAACTTTGGTAAACCGTTCACAATATCCTTCTTAGAAAGCATCTTGATGGTGTCGAAGTTAAGATGAGAAATTCTACGATGCCATAACCATGCTTGAGTTGGTGAAGCTTTAGCCATGAAACAGATCGGAGTTGTATGAGGTGTTTCTTGGGAAATGGATATTGTATATCGAGATCAGATCCCGATTACCGATAGTAAGGTCTTTGTTTTTTTTTTGTTTCCTTGAAGATCTCTAACAAAACACGTAGATTTCCTAAAAGCAACCTCCAAATCCGTATCACATAATTGACCAACTGAGAAGAAAGGATTGTGATAGAGAACCTTCGACGTAGTATAACATCTTTAGATCGTGTATTGTTTCCTGTGAACCAAATCTCTCAAAACCAAGAATTGGAGCAAAATGATCATTGCCTAAAACGAACCGGGTAACCCAAGAATTCTCAACAAAATTCACAGAGTGATAATTGGCCCGTCATATGCGTGGAGTGCATCCAGAGTCCAACAATGAATAGTATGAGTTGTACAACTCAAGAGAGTAAAAGGCGGATGGAACACATTGACAAATAGGATCCTAAATGTTAAGTAGAGTTTCAAGACATTAGTGTATCCTAGTATGTATTATATATGGCAAAACTAACTCTATTAGGCACACTTTCATCCTAACGTTTTAGGTAACCCATTTTTTCTTTTGTTTCTTTAGACCCATTGTCCTTACTGTGTTTTTAGGAACACCATTTGTATATGATTGGGCATTGTTGTTCCTATCCACCATTTCCACGCCTTACTCGTTTCTTATATAGCATCCTATAGATAAACCCCTTGGAACTTAATGATAGAAGAATCCTGATGCCACTTGTTATCTTAAGGGTGTTTGCAACAGATTTTGTTTCGTCTGTCGACATTGGGTATCCTAGTACTAATTGGCACTCGGACAATAGGCTTCTTAGTTTCTAGCATTCACTAGTCAATTCAGAATTTAGAAACACAAGCATCATGTTTCGAATATAAACACAAGGACATTATCCAGCAAGTAGCACAAACACATTACATTCGAAGTTCTTGTTATTATAAACTGTCATTTAACACGCATTTTACAGACTTTGTTTTATAGAAAAAAAAAAAAAAGAAAAAATACTAGAAACTATGTGTCTTCTACTATGTCAGTCTTCTTAACTTCGCATGACTAGTTGTATGCACGACCTTATCTATCATTTGATAGCTCCTAGGTTTGTGGTTCTTCTAACATAATTTGTGAGCTACGCCTTTAGATTAGAAGCGAGCGAGGATTAGTATTCCTAAAAGTCTTATTTCAAAACTGTGGTGCTCAGTTTGTGTGGTACTACATGCAATGCGATACATGCCAGGTTATAATCACTTAGTGTTTCATACAGCTTTCAATTGCTTCTTAGGTAAATCTTGTATATACCTGGTTTTGATAAACTCTCTGACTCATTAGTTTTTAAAACCGACTTTTTCTTTGCAAAATATTTTCTCTCAAGAGAGTTTGAAAAAGGAGCCGGTTTTCCTAAAACTGATGGTTTTGGAATTCTTTGAGCATTTGGTTGTCGAACAACAGATGGTTTATCAAACTTAGTGTCTACAGATTTTCCCTTGCATTTTGCAACGAGTTTTTTCAACTCACTTATTGCCATGTTCTTGTCTGCATTTCGAGCTTTCAAATCTTGTATTTCAACATATTTTTCACGTTCTTTTCGAAATACATAGGACGGCGGCCTTTCTTTATAAACTATGCATTTTTCTCATTTGTACTACATTCTTGTAAAGCGATTCTTCAAGATAAATTGAGTGTTTTTTCTAATCTAGTCAACAATTGCTGTAAAAAGCACAGTGTAAAAACTCTTGTACTACAAAATCAGTTTGTTCAGAAAGCTTTTGTGCAAGACAGTCACATTCCATGACTTTATGAAGATATAAGCATTGTAATTCAGTGATCTCATCTAAATCAGATGAAGTTAGCAAATAAGAACACATAACATCTTTAGACACACATTCTTGCAAAAGCATATCATACATGTTGGAAAATTCTGCCTTATCAGATTCAAGTTCATCAAGTTCATCTTCAAGAGATTCAACGTACTTTAAATCTGCATGCATTTCTTTCTTAAGTTCATGTATAAACGCGAGACTATCATCCTGAGTCTTAAGGGCAAGGGGCATCAAACATTTCTTAACTAAGATTTCCATATCTTGAGCAGTTGGGTGTCGAAGATAAAGATGGTCGTTTGAATGTTTTACCCATGCTTGGTTGACGAGTTCGTTCAGATGATTGATGTTGTTTGTCATGACATTATATGCTTGTCTACTTTTGCTTACTGATTTAGACACTGGTAAGAAATCTATGTTTTTGAAAACATTTGGTTTTGTTTTTACAAATGATTTTCTCCACATTTTCTTTCTTATTTCATTTGCCTGTGCGAACTGAATTTCATAATGCTGGGTTGGGGGTTTGAAAATTTCATAAAGACTATTTAACTTCGTGTAGTCAAATGGTTTGACTAAGTCTTTATTCAATTTAGATCGACTCTCTTCAGCAAGAGTCAGAATCTCTTC